>JAQMYJ010000021.1:13230258-13251363 GCA_030014305.1 Clarias laeviceps | reverse complement strand
CTCTGAGAGAGCTTGGCCAATCAGCTCTCTCTAGACCTCCGGCTGCGAGAGGTTACAGCATCACCCGGGAATCGAACTCGCATCTCCGGATGATAGGACGAGCACTTTACCACTGCGCCACTCGGACGCGAGCAGGACATAAAGAGCTATCGTAGCCGGGTATTTTTATTTTTTTTTAACTGAGATTTTTATCTGCAGGTTTTGGCCTTTCGTCATGCAAACGCAGTTTTGGTCCGTCCAAAGTGAAGGTTTTCCAAAACAGTGAAAACAGATTTCAAATTCAATTCAAAAGATTTTGGCTTGTTGAAACTTCGTTTTCAATGGTGTTTGACTTTACACTAGACTTGTACAAAGCGCAACTAGTGATGATGTGTCTAGGCTTCTAATTGGACTCCTGTTGATTAAGGAGGCTCCTAACAGCATGTTTTGCGTTTTAATGCGGACGAAGATATTTGTAAAACGTAGGTCGTGTGGACAATTATTTTAAAAAAACGTAGAAAAATCTGTTTTTAAAAATACTCGGCTACGTGTGGACATGGCCTGAGTTTTAGTTTGCTAGGAAGCATAGGGATTGGACTCATCAGACCTTTTTCCATTTCCTTCCAGAGTAAGAAGGGAAGTACATGAAGCGATGCACCCATCATGCATAGTGTCCACTGTACAAGCCTCCGGAGGCAGTTTTATGACCAACGCTTGCTTTAGTAGCTCAGCTCTAGACTCTTCAACGTTATGTGGCAATAAAATGAAGTCAGCTGACGACCTGAAAGTACTGAATGAGCAGGTTAACACATCTGTGGAGTTCTTTTTTCTCTTTCCTGGTGACACGAGCA
This sequence comes from Clarias laeviceps, assembly GCA_030014305.1. Classification (NCBI taxonomy): domain Eukaryota; kingdom Metazoa; phylum Chordata; class Actinopteri; order Siluriformes; family Clariidae; genus Clarias; species Clarias laeviceps. Next base: position 13,250,533 of record JAQMYJ010000021.1, on the reverse strand, counting down.
CAAATAGTGGAAGAATGGCGTCGGGAATAATTTTTATACATGTAATCGAAGCTGAAGGCGGTCAAATTAAATCTTAGTGTGTGTGTGTGTGTGAGAGAGAGAGTGTTACATCATTGTTACATGGACGCAGGTAGCTTCCATTAAAAAGCTCAGAAAGAAGAGCATTGGAAATGTTCTTTTATTTTGTCGTCTGTGTAAAAAACCGCTGCAATAATAATTAAGGCACTCGACGACTGTAGAAGGCACACAACTGTAGAAAAGGGAGACGGTACTATTTACTCCCTAACCCTGTACAAATATTTGAGTTTCATTTTTCACAACATGTTCCAGCACAGAACACTGATGCTGAGCCGATGTTGTTACAGTTTTTTTTTTGCCTTTTCTTTTTCTCGTGTACTTTCTGTACAGTTTCTCACACTCCGGTGCAAAAAGAACTAGAGGCAGTAAAATCCAAGAATACTAACTTAAAAAATTATAAACACAGGATGAACTACTTTCCTTTCTTTGAACAAAAAATAGTTATCTTAAGAATGAATGTTGCAAATATTTTGGAAGACAGAAATAAAAAATAAATAGTAAAATAAAATAAATAAAAAGATTGAAAACATTTGAAACGTTTCCTCTTTCCCTTAGAACTCTTCTGTTGTCCGTTTCCTAGGGGTCAGAAATACAAGGTTAAATCCCATTAAAACCAAAACCCATTAACACGAGAGCCATCAACAACGAAATGGCTGCAGGAAGACACAAAAAAAAAAAAAAAAAAAAATCCATGATTGGGCCATCGCAGTGTGTGGATTTAAATTCTATTAAAATTCCGTGCTCTGAAGAGAAGAGAATGAGCTACATGTGCACGAGGATTAGTGATGTTTATTCTCTCCAGATGAAGCTTCATTAGAACTCCGTCTCGAACTTGAATTGGAGAGAAAGTGTTTTGTTTTAAAATAATATAAATATAGTCAGATGAAAAAGAAAAGAAAAGAAAGGAAAGAACAGCCTGCTTTAATTCTATGCTACCATTTATCAACGCCTAAAAAAATTAATATTAATAATAAAAAAAACTCTAGTGACACGAACAGCAGCAATAATAATAATAATAATAATAATAATAATAATAATAATACGAGTGGGCCCAAGCATTCTGTACCATCGCCAGCCAGAAAAACAGTGGGCACATGCATTCATACCATTATGACATCATTTTAGAAAAGGCAGAATTTTATGTCTAGACCTCCAAAAAAGCTACAGAGCAGTACATCAAAATCCACTGGGCACGTTTTTTGAAGACGACTCAAAATAACTGACCTCCTGTCGAGTTGAGCTCATGACACGCCGTGCGAAAGTTGTTTGGCTCGATGAGATCTAAATGCGTACCGGGTTTCGTGTGCATACGTGCACGTGTGTATGAGCTATGCATCTCATGACAAACTATGACAACTGAATAATACAAACTAGACAATTCCAGGAGAAACTGGGATAAGTAGGGGCACAATGGGGCAACACACACTCTTCCTGCTCATTTCTAGCACTAGGTGTGTGAGTGTGTCTGAGTACAGGTGGAGATTGTGCTTCTGACCTTGATGGCGTCGGCTGCTTGTGTGTAGGAAAGAGGTCCATTCAACAGGCTGCCCCCACTTGGTTTGCTCTCACTATACGGAGGTGATGGTGAACTGGTAGGAAGAGTTATAGACCCCAGAAGGCTGGAACCGGTGTCCTTACTGTAAAAAAAAAAAAGACACACATGGCATCTTAGCTTTAACTAATTAAACTTGTTAAACTAAGAATGTCACTTAAAATATAGTTGCAAGCAATGAACGAGACCAAGCACCTTGCACCATCCCCCCCCCCCCCCACCTGGCAGACCAGAAAGACAAGTGGGTACAATGTGGGGACATACCAATACCATTATGACATAAGTTTAGAGAAGGGGGGGGATTTTGTGTGTAGACCTACAAAAAGCCCCTGACGCTGGGGGGGAAAAAAAGCATCAACTTATGATGTCACTCGATGTGATCTCACTTAATATAACATCACACAAAGCATCAACATAAAAAAAATAAATAAATAAAAAAAGACAGGCATGGTATCTTAGCTTTAACTAATTAAACTAAAAACGTCAATTAAAAATATAAGTAGCAAGCAGCAATGAATGGGCCCAAGCACTTGCGCCATTCCCCGCCTCCGGGCGCACCAGAAAGACAGTGGGCACAATGTGGGCACAGTAATTTAAAGGGGACATAAGTTATTTAATTTTTGAATAGGTGGAATTCTCACGTCAAGACCTCCAAACAGCTGAAAAAAAGCATCACTCAGTGCAGGGTCACACAAGAAGTTATTAGCCATAAGTTTAAGGCATCATAGGCCCGGTTTGGTGGTGATACTAGGAGAAGTATATCAAAATACATTGGGTGTGTTTTGCAATCGACCCGAAATAACTGACTTATTATTTGACTGACTTGAGCCCATGAAAGTTGTTCTGCTCAGCGAGATCTAAATGTGTATGAGCTATGAAACAAAATCTCGTGTGAGGGCCGCTTAGGTGTCCTAATGGCAGCTTTTCCCTTCACACACTATGACAACATGGGGCAGATGTCATAGTGCTTGGGCCCGAACTACTTTGGTCTTTCCATCGAAGAAATGGAAAATCTGTATGTTGCATGAGCCGAACATTTTCTTCTAATATATAGAATTAGAGGCTGAAAATAGAGACTTTTGCATTTGCTGTAGCACACGACCTACACCTCGCACTCCACGGGAATAAGGCAGCGCCAGGACCTAACAGTGTGCAACCATTTGCTGAGGGGGAAAAATAAAAAATAAAAATATTGTACTCAAAGGTGTAGAAGACTCACTTCGTCTGACTTACAAACAAATCCAACTTAGGAATCTGCTCCCGGAACAAAACTTGTTCGTAAGTCGGGGACTTACTGTAATTAACAAATGTAGTAGCAATCGAAACTTTGAGATCCTACAATAATGATTTTATGACATATTTGATCAAGTGCTTCATTTGAAAACCTCTATGTTAAAGGCTTTGAAATTCCATGTTGAAGACAAAGCACGACACATAGCGGCTACGTTTTTGAATCAAAAGCCAACACTCATCGCATCGCTTCTTTTGGTCATGTGATCAGTGTAGCAGAACGGTGAGCTGTGCAAAGCTAATTTTTAGTCACATTATTGTTTGAAGATTATACTCACGGCAGACTGATTGTGGTATTTAAGGTTGAGGCTTGGTTGTTTTGTAACTGGCTGGCACTGCTGAGGGTAGACTCAGAAGCACTGTCTGCTACTATGGCACTGTAGGCTGGGAAGAGGGAACAGGGATCGGGGTGGAATGAAAGCTTCGTCTAAGCAGCAATAATTAAATGAAAAACATTTTAATGCGCATGATTATGGCATACTTTTGACTAATAACGATTAATTTGTGCTTACTTGTGCCACCGTTCTGTTTCTGCCCACTAGGTGGGCGTGGAAGCCCTGTGCCTCCTACGGCGGCTGCACTTCCCGATGTTGCGTTCGCGATGTTGCTCCCGATGACGCCCACGCTGCTCGTCTGCACCAGTCCTCCTCCAATAGGGCTGGGCATCACCAAGGACGACGACGGCTGGCCTGCAGTTTGAGTAATCCCCAGACCCAAGACCATGCTGCTTATTATGCCTGTGGTGCCAGGTGCCGACCCAAGGAGACCTGTTGAGGCACCGTTTCCATTTGTGCCAGCTGATGGAACTCCAATAGGGTTTGTGACGCTGGCGTTGACGGTGCCAGATGCGGCGGCCTGAGCATACGGCGCCGGGGTGGAAACTTGCAGCGGCCCTGGCAGACTTGTCCTGGATGCCGGCATCCCTGAGAGACCAAGGCCGGGAATCTGGCCGATGCTACTGGGGGTTGGTGCACTACTCTTGCCTAAGCCTATAGCGAGAGCGTGGCTCAGGCTGGAAACCGAGTTAGGAGTGAGTGGAGACTGGGGCTGGTTGCTCGGTGCACTGATACTGGTAGGAGAAGTGGCTGATGTTGGGTTGGGTAAGAGGATACTGGAAGGAACTGGAGGAACAGAGGAGTTGGACTGGGGATTGATGGCATTTTTGGATTGGTGCTGCTGTTGGCCGTGCTGCATTTGCTGCTGAATGGCAGAGCTGTAGCTGCACGAGTTTTGCACGTGGCCTGCCATGTTGCTCAGGAGGCTGCCGCCACCGCCGCCGGACGAGCTGCTGCTGCTTGCCATGGTCGCCACGGACACCACTGACGCAGAGGAGGATCCCGAACATGAAGAGGACGATGAGGATGAAAGGCATGACGGATTGCCATTCTTCACTGGAGACTAAAAAGTAACCGAATCAATCATGAGAGTCTAATAATTGTCAATGTGTCATGTTTAATTGCTAATGCGATTACAATTACCTGACTGAATTCACTGTCAGTGGAACGACCTCGCTTCTTATCATCCTCGGAATTCTTAAAGAAAAATTTTATTTACAACTTAATACTCGTTATGGCATTAAAAATAATTAAATCATGACTCTTTAAATGTGCAAAAAAAAATATTATACATCATATTGTGCTGATATCTTACCGTAGTGCAAGTAGCCGGAGATGGCGGGATCGGGGAAGACGACGTGGTGGATGTCGGTGTGGAACTGGAGTGCTGGAAGATTTCATCCTCCGCATGAGCTGGAGGAGATGTGGCAACCAATGGCGTGGCTAATTATTATTTTTTTGTTTTAAATATAGAAATACACACACACACACACAAAAAAAGCCATTTTAAAGGAACCCATGACCATTTCACCTTTAGGCTTTGAGAACAAGGCATATAAAAAAAAAATAATAATAAAAAAAAAAAAAAAAAAGGGAAAAGAAATGAACTACTATACTATAGCTTACATATATCCTCCAGGTCAAGGTCATCATAGAGGAACTCATTCTCCTCGAAATCAGGATCTTGAGATGAATCCAAATAGTACTCGACGTCATCCTTGATCTTACGGATGGAGTCCACCTGTACCGAGTCGTTGTCCAGCATTCGCAAGATGGTCTCCAGCATTCGAATGTGGTAGCGGTGTCTCTCGATCAACTTTTTTAGCTCATCTATTCGATCCTGTTTCTGGTAGAAAAAAACCAGAGTAACCGCAGGATAATAATAATAATAATAATAAAAATAAAATAACTGCTTATAAAAATAAATATTTTTTTTAAAAAAAAAAAAAAAAAAAAAAGCAATGTTTGGTAAATGGAGCATTTTACAAGACTAATAAAAAAAAATGCGTTGGACTTACAGTCCCCTCTGAAAGTATTGGAGCAGCAAGGCCACCTTTTTATTTATGTATTTATTTATTTATTTTGCCATGCATAAGTCATTTTGGATTAAGATGAAAAGTGAAGATCCATCAGAATTTTAGTTTTCATATCCTGATATTGACACTGCTGTGAAAAATTATTTGCACTTTCCTAATTTGTTTTTGTTTTGCATATTAATCACATTTAACTGATTCAGATCATCAAACAACAAATTTTAACATTACACAAAGACAACCGAAGTATTTACTAAAACGCAGTTTTGCTAACCACAAAGTCACCGTGCTGCCTTCAAGGGATATGCAAGCAAATGTTATGTTTTTATTTGCATTGCTGTTCCAATACTTTTGCTCACCCCTTCAGCAAAGGTGCCACATTCCAAGTTGTTTAACACAAACTGATGCTTAGATGAGGAAATGAAAGCTATGAAAGCTACGCAGTCATACTTATCAAGCAAGAACAAATGAATTGTCCATACCGTTCCAATACTTTCGGACTATAACTTTGTTGACAAGAGGCAAGGCCTTATTAGAGTCACGTGTCATGAAAGCACATCTTTATGGTTATTTCATCAACCACACAGACAAGTATTTATAATTATGCTTCATAAATGTGTTCTTCTTAACCAGTAGAAATGTAAACACAGAAGAAAACACAGGTTACAGTTGTTGTTTTTTTTTTAAGAAGTCTTGGAAATCACTTTTTACACATTCGTTCACAAGTCCCGGTTTGACGTGAACGTTATGTAGAAGATGCAATATGCAATGAAGAGCGGGGAAAAAAAAAACGAAACCCCTGACCTCTTTGTCTCCTTTCTTTTTCCGTGTCTGGACCGATAGTGATTCCACCTCGCTTTCAAACTGGTCCACCTGCATGTTTAATGTGTCTATTGTCGCCTGTAGGAGAGCAGAGCAGAGGTAACAGACGTTTGTAGATTTATAAGAGTTTGAGTCACGTTGTTTTCTGCACTAAATCTCTGCTTAATAACCAAGAGCAAATCATAAAATCACTGGCACGTACCGTGAGCCACTGTCCGACCTCCTCTTTCTCTTTCTGCACGGGGTCTACTTTCTGAGCAAGCCCGAGTCCCTCTTTGGAGTATGCTTTCGTTTTTGTCTCTCGCTCTACGATTTTAAAGCGCTCCATTTGCTGAGGAAACAAAAAAATGCATTTTAAATACTGAAAAAAAGAGACATATTTTTAAAATATTTAACAAGATTTACAAAATCCTTTACTACAGAACTGAACTCCATCATACATCTCATTGTATTTAGAAACTGAATGCTGTAAAACAGACTGTCTAATTCTAAACACATCACATTGTTAAGATTTTGCACCTGTAAGCAGGTGTTTTCCAGCAATCCTCTTGTGCTGAATAACTAAGGTTGTACATCTGGGTTTCTACAGTTACCCAGATATTATACAGTTATTTTAGATCTAATTAAAATGCCAATCACAAACTTGCTTTGATAATCGTATTTTGGCAAAGCCTTTTTCAATGTTCAATTACAATTCTACTAAATTTTTTTTTAAAACAATGCCTTAAATAAAATCATTAGTATTAATGGGATTGGTTCCAATATAAATAGATTAAGTCCCCGGCTTACAAACATTCGAGTTACGGATTTCCGCAGATACAAACAAACCTGTTCGTAGATGCAAACAAATTGCAGAAGCAGCTAATGTGCTAAGACTCACTTCGTCTGACTTACAAACAAATCCAACTTACGAATGTGCTCCCGGAACAGAACTTGTTCGTAAGTCTGGGACTTACTGTAATTAACAAATGTTGTACCAATCAAAACGTTTAGATCCTACAATAATGATTTTACGACATATCTGATCAAGTGCTTCATTTGAAAACCTCTTTATGCTAAAAGCTCTGAAATTCCATGTTGAAGACAAAGCACGACACGTAACGGCTACGTTTTTGAATCAAAAGCCAACACATTCTCACAAGCCAATCGCATCGCTTCTTTTGGTCACGTGATCAGTGTAGCAGACCGGTGAGCTGTGCAAAGCTAATATTTAGTCACTTGTTAGACTACATATTAGAATGTGACTTATACACATTACTGGAGGATGAAAACAATCTTAAAAGTTCAATAATAAGTTGAATAATGTACATTTGTGTACGTTTGCATGGGATGTCGATACTCAGGATGATGATATTGTAATAGTAATTAATAAACAATTTTTTTAAGTCACTACATAAATGCTGTCGTCTGTAAACACAACGCTCCTTCGCAGATGCGATCTGAACGCTGCACCACTGTATTGTACACGATATTCTCAAGTTAAAGGCTTTAATTTACGAACTACTTTTTGTAAAAGTGTGCAACCCGTTTTGTCCGTCACCATGGTAACATATTAACAGGGCTGTAACTGAATGACAAGATTTACTTACACCATTATGTACTCACATAGTTTTTGCTACAGTATATCATTCATCTGTGATATTTCTTCATTTAAAACACAGTTTTATAATAAATAAATCTGTCATGTAACATAAAACAATTTTCACACTCTCACACACACAGGCTCACTCACTGTCTCTATGAGTTTGCGGTTGTCCACTAGCTGCCTTTTGTCTTTGATCTCGTTTGAGGCCACCCACGTCTTAATCTGGTCTCGGAGGCGCTGGAAAAGCCAGATGGATCGGCCGAAGAGTGAGAGAAAACGAAGGGAGGAAAAAAGAAAAAAAAATTAAGCGACAATGAAACACAGTGATGACTATGAGGAGAAACTGAGAGCACGCTTCTAACGCTCGAGTCCAGCGTGCGGTGACTTGCCCTGTGAGGCCAAGCACAGTTGACCTCACACACTGGAACAGATATATGCATATGTTCTTAGCTTTGGTGGCTTGAATCATCATAGTAACCAAAATAAATTTTAAATAAAAATGTTATTCAGTGAAATATGTAAGTATAGCTGACAATACATCAGAGTTGTCATTTTAAAACAAGGAACAGAACTGATGCTTCATATTTACAGACTTCAAATTACATATGCAACACATTCTTCAGCTGTTTAATAATAAAAAAAAAAAAAAACATTTTTAATTAAACAGCTGAAGGATGTGTTGCATGCGTTTTTTTAAATACACAATCATCTACTGTACTTTTGTTTTTTCCTTATTCTACAGTATTTTTTTTTTTTTTTTAGCAGACAGATCCTTATAATATCCTTATAAAAATAATTCTATGTACATTGCAATGCACTAATACCCCGGATGCTTTATCCTGAACATTCACGATATAAAAAGAACCGAACAAACCCTCCATAACGTGACGCATAGCTTTTCTGAAGTGGTTTTAAAGTTCACATGGTTTCGGACGTGACTCCGCCTGAACGCTGGCTGTTGGTTGGTTAGAACACGCCTTCTTAACTCAGTTACCGCATGCTAGCTACTGTAGCTTAGCTTCAGCTTAGCTAAAATGCTAAGGTGTCTAACGTTAATTTCTATGCTAACTTTACTTTGCGTTTGATTGAACTCAGACATCCGTACGATACAAATCATCCTGTCTCAACTCCTACATTTCCTGTACAACGGTCATTCAAATTTGGTGCGGCCACTAATTCTGCATAATGTTACGGCTTAAATATAATTTTAGCTCATGAGTTCAAATTGTAAAACTCTACAGGAAATCTAGCTATGGAGACCAAAACTGTTTTTGTTCCTAGGAGTAAACATATTTTCCGTTGGCCATTTTAACATGGGGCTCTATTGGGTCCGACTCACTTTTGGTTTCTGCCCCCAATGGACATTTGAGGAACTGCAAATGTTTTAGCTCTTGGTTATATTTTTCAGAACTGTTGAAGCACCATCCAGTCTTATAACTGTAGTTACCATGTGGACCATCATATCAGGCTGGTTGTCTTGGCAATATTATCTGAGAACAGCCATATATTCTAGTTGATTAAACACTTGGATTGACAGGAACAGGAAGAAGTCGTAGGTCAAATGCATTCTCATCACGTTCTCATCTGTGCACTGATCTTAATGAGGTTCCTGTGTGAGAGGACAAGGGTTTAACACCAACAGTTATTGGTGCTTTGGAGAACAGTTACCCCTGGTGGTGGTAGGATTTAGGTTGTTGGGTATTTCCTATGGGCAACGAACCCAAAGGCATTTCATCAATAAGATTTTGAATGCACACTTTGATGTACACTTTATGACAAAAGGTTTGTGAACACCTCACTGTATGTGCTTGCTGAACATCCCATTTCAGATGTATTTTTTTGCCCCGTTCTCTTGGGAAGGCTTTCTATCAGATCGTTATGGAGTTATATTTGTGCTCATTCAGCTATAAGATCAGTCAGTGATCCAGTCCATCCCAACATTCTTCAATGGCGTTCTCTTTGTAGGACACTTGAGTTCTTCTACTCCGGCTATCAACTTCCAAACCATGTCTTCATGGAGCTTGCTTTGTGCACAGGGAACCGGTTTAAGACTCTGGGAAACTGTAATGCTCCAGGATATGAAGTTTCAAAACTTTATGCCAACAGTTTGAGAGGGGGGGGGGGAGGGGAACACAAACATGTCCACAAACATTCAGTAATGAAACCCCTTTTATTCACACCATCAGGCCTCTGTTTAGCCTGACGATGCACGCAGCCTCACATCTGAGGCACACATATCCTGGCAAGTCGAAATGACCCAGTTCTTTTTGTATTCTCACCAGACGGAGCATCTTTTCTGCACCTACGGAGCATCTTTTGGGATGTTCCAGCTCTGATATCTTTGCACAGGTTTGGCAGGGAAAAAAAGTGGGACAACATTTGACAGACTACAGTCTGATCGACTCAGTGTGTGAAAGAGTTGTGTCGTGCTGCTAGAGGCAAATGGCGATCGCACCAGACACTCACGTGGGAGTTCTGTTTCACGACCCACCATTCTGTGGCATGTTTCTTCATCCGAGAGAGGTGTCCCTGAAACCAGTTCGAAATCAACAGACCTGAATAAATGCCATTTTCAGTTTTTGGCATGGTTGAGTTGGTGTTTTTATTTGGTATACAAAAATGGATAACATGGTGGCTTGGTGGTTACTGTCAGGGTTGGTGGGGTTCGAACCTCGGCTGCAGCCTGCGTGTAGAGTTTGCATGTTCTCTCCGTGCTAACATGTGATGTAGGATGACTGGTGTTTCTGAACCCCCTGTAGTGTACGAGTGAGTGTGTGAGACTGAAAGTTGCCAGAAGATTAGGCTCCTCAGTAACATAACTTTCCCTACAGCAGTGACCCCTGGTGTGAAGTCGTGGTGTATTGCAGCCAGGCAACCGTTCAGCAGTGAGGTGCATAAAAACTTGGAAATATTTTACTAGTTTAAATAAAATACTTAATACCCTGCTTTGACTAGAAGTAAGTTTTATAATCTTAAGATTTATGTTTAATGTAGCCTTATTTTAAGAAAGTGGAGATCATTTGAATTACATTTTAACTACATATACAAGTGATACGGTATGAGCCAAAATATACAGTAATGAAACTCGCGCAATCGTCTCCTTTTGCAGGAATCTGCAGCAACATTTGTTCCGGGAATCCGGGTTGAGAATCTGCGTGAATGATGTCACGGTCTACAGCGGGGCGCTGCACACACACTTCCAACACTTACATTACGCATACCGTGGTAAATCAACACGCGAATAGCGTGTATGTTGGTTTCTTTCAGGGGAAAATGAGACAACAATGATGACAACAAGGTGATATTGTTCAGTACTGTGTATTTTGACACATACTGTATATTGCTTAGATATCATTTCGGCCATCACATCATTATAGATATCATTTTTTTAGGGCATTTACATTCCAATCTCGGTGAACGGTGTAGTAATTACAGCACAGTTATATACACAAAGATGTTCGATGGCCAATAGTGCGTTATTCCTACATTATTAGAAATATGAAGTTCACAGAGCGACGAGTGTCAGTAAAGGAAAAGATTTTTAAGCTGGGGAAAAAAATTAAATAAAAATTAAAAAAAATGATCAGAGAGATGAGGAAAAACATTCCATGGAGTCAAAACAACCATTTAGTACATTTAAAAATAAAAAATAAAAATAAAAAAAAAACACTGAAAAGCTTCAAAAACATCTTTTTTAAGAAGAAGCCCATGTCTGGAATGTCAGGTTTACCTTTAAAAGGAAAGCTTTGAGCTCATATCAATTTTTATTTCAAATCCAGTACCATAATACACGGCTACCCATAATGTCATTGTCCAAATATTTATGGACCTCACTGTACAGGAATTAAACACTTTCTAGCATTTCTTTTATTAAATCTGTGCAACATTATCATCTGGAAACCTCAAGTAAAACATGAAAATGGAAGAATAAGGGGAAAAAAATGAAAGAAAAAAGAAAAAAAAAAAGCTTATTTTGTAACAGAGAGAGAAAACAAAAGGATGTGAAGAAGGTGGGATTAAACATGTGTAGTGTGTCACCTGTAATTTCTTTATCTCTTTCTTGAGGTCAGCCTCATATTTCTCTTTTTGGTTGGCATTTGCTGCATTGTGAAGCTGAAGAAAAAAAAAATAATAATAAAATAATAATAATAATAAAAAGAACAATAACACACAAGCATGCTAAACAATAACTAATATTTATTTAAAGGCACACGATATGGAAAAATGCCAGGGGTGTTCAGGTCAAAGTTCAGGGACGTCTCATGAATGAAAGTGTAAAAGCGATTGACGTTTACAGAAGAAGACTTCAAGAAGCACAGGACGGTGATGAGACTATTAGCTGCAGTAAAACATAAGTTTTTTTTTGTTTTTTGTTTTTTTTAAGAAGGCTGTGTGTCCATGAATGACGATCCCAGCCCGATCCAATGCAGTCGTTCTCATGACCGTTCAGGAAGTGGTTCATGAAAAATTTAATGAGTGGCTGGTTCACCAACACCACTTGCACATATGTTACAGGAACTCGGCTGGACGTTATCACCACGTCCCGTGTACAGTCCTGACCTCCCGTGTAAAGTCATTTCCACATGTTTGGGCCATTAAAGGAGTTCCTGGAAGGCCGGCGTTTCAGACGTGAATCAGACAGACAGTAGGAGGGGATTTTAGAGAGAAATAAAGGGAGTTTTTACTTTGACAAGTGCGTTCTGTTATTTTGCACTATCAAAAGTCCCGCTTTGACGTGAACGATCCTCGCAGATCCGGTTTTAAGAGCTCTTAGGAGTGAGAGTTGTCATGTTTAAAAGGAAACATGGACAGAATTCCTAGTAACGGCCTTTGAATACCGAAGACTCACCTTTTGCCAAATGTCCTCAAACTGTTCGACTCCTTCTGCAACTTTTTTTAGACATCGATCGATTTCACCTGAAAAATTCACCGGTTCAACAAATTTTACACATTTTAGTAAGAGGTTATGAAACAGATGCAAGAAATGGTTTGTAAAACTTGAAGAATGATCAATCGTGCACTAATTACTCAGTCATACCCAGAATTATTGGCACCCTTAGTGAAAATAAACAAACACTCGTGTGTATATACATAACGATTACAACGATTGTTAGGAGAAATTGCTTACCATTCAGTTAATAAAAGCGAATCCCTATTAAAGTGCTGTTTGATCTTCGGTGCAGTTCGTTTTGTGTCTAAATCTTTATGTTGCAAAATTACCGACTCCCCTGGAGAATACTACAGAATAAAACCAGTGAATTTGAGTCTTTGGAGAAAATGAATCATTCTTTATGTTGCTATTAGTGTTTAGGCACTTTATTGTCGTCTATGACCATTTCCCCATTTCATGTTACACTGTATATGTGAAATATGATGAAATGCACAGAGGAAATCCTTTTTGTCATCCGTTACCATGGATAAAATAAAATGAAATAAGAAAAAAAAAAAAAACAGGTTTGGTGTTTTCGTTCCGCATTATACTCTCGCGAGACTGTGCCCCCAAAACGCCGGGTGACCGGACGCCATTTAGTCTCAGAGCTGTTTTCCACTGTTCTGGACTGTGAACTCGTTGAGGATTTTCATGAAATTAGGATTATTCATCAACGGGACATAAATACACCAAATTTTAGACTGAAAATATTGTATATAATGGTATCTGATGCACTGCTGTGTCTATTTTTTGTACAATACACGTGAGCTACTTCCTCGATTTGTTCGCTCGTTTTTGCGGAAATTCGTAACTCGAATGTTTGTAAGTCGGTGACTTGATGTACTGGATGTTTTAACGATAACTGGGAGCGAATACTTATCACAGGTCACACTTTATGGATAATTAAATAGAATTATGAATGAAAGGGAATAGTATGATGTGCCGGACATTTAAATACTGTTTGTACTGCTTTTTGTCCAACATTAGAAACGTACTTAGCAGTCCTGTGTACTAGCACTCGCATAAAAAAAATTTTTTTTTAATTAATTGCAAAACTGACTGTTTTGCATAATAAGTAGGACTGAGATGCCACCCAGAGGGAGCATTTGATTTATTGATTTATTGAAATAACTATTTTAATGTCTTGCTTAAAAGGCATGTATGAATGTGTGTGTATAAATATACAAAAATTTATTTCCTTAAAAATCTATTTCTAGTAAACGTTTGGTAGCATGTGCAGTGATGGAAACGATTGCACCTCACCTTGTAGTTTTCGTTTATCAGCCATGACTTGACTAAGATCCTTTCTTCATGCCTTCTTTCGCTGTGAAGGAATAAACAAAATCCGTCAAAATCAAGATCTTCAACAAAGACGTGGCTAATAAAGACAGTTTATCTCTCATTCTTCTCTCTCATTCTTACTGTTTCTTTTTTGTCCCTGAAAGAATTTGTTTCACTAAGTACTTCTTAAGACATAGTGCGAACCCAAACATATAAACAAAAAAAAACCCGCAATTTTAATAGATTAAAAAGGTTTAAAAATAAATAAGTAGAAAAATAAATAAAAGTTCTGTTGATGAAATCATCCATATTTGGTCCGGTCGAATCATTAGCACACTTAGCACATTATACAGGTAATCTTTTAAGTGTTTCATTAACTGGTTGATTGTCCTTTGATCATAACCGGTGCAACAAGGAATGGGGGGAAAAGAAAAAAGAAAAAAAAAAAAAACTCAATTTCTTATTAATGTTGTGAAATTTACAAACGGCGCTTCTGCTGAATTTACCAGAACTTTGTAAATGCTGATTTTCCTGATTTTGTACTCGTGTGTCTAAAGAGCAAAACATGTTTCCTGAAACAGCTCATTTGCATGTAGTGACGCCCACAAACCTCCATAAAAGGTCGTGTGTACAGAGAGCCGGGAGCAGAAAATGAGCCATCAGGGTAAAGCCTGAAAATCAGCCACTTCTATGCCAAGGAAAAAATAACAAACATAAATAATGGATAATATTAACAATAATAAACAAGCACTACATCTGCTGTATACACAGTCATTCCTTTCATCAGAATTGAATTATTCATTTTATTTGTCTTTATTCACGCGCTTGTGTTGACTAGTAGAATATAAATAGATCCTGTAAGAAAATACACTGCCTGGCCAAAAAGAAAAAAGAAAAAAAAAATCACTATTTCAGAAGCAAAGAAAACAACTAAGGAGATTACTGGAAAAAAAATCAGAGTTGTCCTTGTTCTTTAGAATCATGCCGATGGTAGAAAGATTCATGTTTAAAAATAAAAAATTTTTTTTTTTTTAAACTAGCGACGTCTGCTCTGTTTTCACCTCGCACCCTTCTCTCTCGCACTTTTGTCTCCATCGTTATTAATTGCCACTTCTTAGCAGTACCAGCTTCATCGCCGCCGCTTTTACGCTTGCTTCCAGGCGTCCTGGGATGCACCGGACATGTGACCTAACTTACGCAAATGCAAGTCCGTATCTTTGAAAAGTCTGTAACTCGAATGTTCGTATTTACTGTAGTTGAAAACTGTATTGCTACCAAAATGTGGGAATGATGTTGCAAAACATGTAGGACTCACAAAACGCGCTCAATCGTGTTTTTGTATAGTAAAATGAAATAAAATTCAATTCCTCATATTGCCTAGGTTGTGCTGAGAAAAAAAAAAAAGATATATGTTACTCTCCCTCCCGCACAATCCTGAGGCCTAGATATATTTATTAAAAACATAGTAAGGCAGAAAAAAAATGCCTAAAAAGTGTAATGCTCTAGTTTTTAAGGGCTACGTGTTCAAAACAGTGCTATGTTTGTACACCAAAGAGTGTTTAGGTATAATTTTGAGGTTTGTAGGTGTGATATCTGAAATGTGAAATTAATGGAAATTTAAATATTGTGTTAAAGGTCAT
The DNA here is from genome assembly GCA_030014305.1 of Clarias laeviceps. Classification (NCBI taxonomy): domain Eukaryota; kingdom Metazoa; phylum Chordata; class Actinopteri; order Siluriformes; family Clariidae; genus Clarias; species Clarias laeviceps. The sequence continues at coordinate 13,234,987 of JAQMYJ010000021.1, read as the reverse complement.
ATGTAGTTGTACTGGCAGTTAATGCGACCCGTTCTGCCGCAAGTCTATTTCAGAGCTGTTGGAAACGCTGATTTGCATAACAGCGCCTCTTTAATTTGCTTGACTTCTGCGACTTCGAATTTATCCATCGAGTTAAAACCGGTCAGCTCATGCTTCGGCATCTGTGTGTGTTTCAGAGCAGGTGCGATCCGTGTAGGCTCTATGGGCCATCAGTCGATTCAATCTAAATAAGGAGCTTAAGATTGCTTTCCCATTTGCAGCGTTTAAATCAAAGCCCAAGGTGTTCTCTCTCTCTCTCTCTCTCTCTCTCTCTCTCTGTCTGTCTGTGCTGCTCATACAGGAAGGTGAGAACACTAGGAAAGACATTTCAACCATAAAGCAATGTGACCCTGGATCTTTAGGACACGCTGTACTTTACGTGTGACAGGCGGCAATTACAGCTGAAACGTGTTGTGATTTGGACTGAGGAGGGAAAAAAAAAAAAAGTAATTTCTAACCAATGAATAAAAATACTAATAAATTTTTTCATCACAACGTATGTATACATTAGCAGCGCGTATCTCGGTCATCCGCCATAATTATTATTTCTAAACGAAGTAGGCAAATGATTCACTCCTACCACATGGGATGAAAACGTGTAAATAGTTCAGAGTGCGCCACCTGTAGGATTCGGATTATCAAAGGCCTCCAACTTGACAGTGAGCGCACAGGTCAGTGTGGTTGTGAGTACGCAAGCGAATGTGGCGTCTAACGCTGGGATTCTAAGGCGTCATTTTTAACTAATTTCCGATCACTGTGTTTTGAGACACATTAAGTGCGAGTAAAAATAAAAAAAATGCATAAAAATGCGCTTCTGACGCGCCACTTGGAAGTTTCTGCGCTCTGTTTATATCTGAGGCTGATCGAGCGATCAGTGTTCACGAACAATAAAACTGAAAACCAGCCAATTCTGGTCACTGTCTGATTGCCCGGTTTATCATCTTTATTATAAATGTAAACAAATAAAAATTAATAGAGTTTAGTACTAACCACTAAGCCACTGTGCCGCCATCCTTGCTACTGGATGTTTGAACAGTGGTACCTCAGCACATTCATGCCACAGCCTCACAAACTGAAATTTTACAAGAAATTAGCCTCGGCGTGCAAAGCGTTTTTCGGCACATGAGCGAGCGATCCGAGCTGAACCGAACACCTGGACAGTTGCACATGCGACCAGGAGCCGTTCAAATCTTATTCGCATCAGTGAAAAGCCAAGCGAAACAAGTATACATATATTTTTTGTGGGTTTCTGTTGCATTTTGTACACAACCTAGTGAAGACACAGCACCACGAGTCCGAATGATGGTAGCAAATATGAAAGGAAGAAGAAAAGGGAGACACTTTTAGTTTGGTTTTTAAAGCAGCCAGTGCCAAGAGGAATCATAAATTAAGGTTAAGTGAAGTTTAATGTCTGTCTTTATATTTTACTTGAATTATTAAGGTCTTTACTAAATGCTTTGATTGTTTTTAAATGCAAAAATATGATTATAGTGTTGAAAATTGGTAATATTTTTGGGTGGCTTGAACGGATTATCTGCATGAAGGGTAAATGTGTTTCACAATACGAAATTTCACCTTAAGAACTCGCCTCGGGAACGGACCGAATTTGTATGCCGAGGTAACGGTATCATTTCCTTCCAGGAATCTGGAGTCGGCCAAAACGCAGTATATTATACATACAATACAGACAAATGTGTGTGAGCCAAAGAAGCTACTTCTGAAGTTTATGCGACATGGAAGTGACTAATCTTGCTTCACTAAAAATTTAAAGCTGCTAACTTCAGCCGTCTTGATGAGGAGAGATGATTTTGCATGTGCCCAAAAAAATGGCCATTTTTTCAGTGTTATACTGTCTCGCTTCAAACAACAATAATAATTTTAAATGCAAATGATTCATATTTCTTCATGAGTAGCGATACTAAACTTGGTATAAGCTTCTAGAAGCATATAACCTGTAAAACCGTTGTTAAAAGCTTAAAAGGCAAAAAAAAATAATAATCCGTAGTGTCCGTAACCATGTCAAAATTCACGTTGCAATATCTTCACAGTTTCGCATTTTAGAAGAATAAACGTTTACGTCATTTTTCATGTGGAATCTAAATCGGCCAAGTTTCATCTGAATGACAGTTAAGATCGTTGAAAGATTTGGAATTCAAAAAAGTTCCGGACATTACAGACATAAAAGGGAATGAAACTGTATTGAGCAAATGTGTTCCTTTTGATCTGATAAAAATATTAATGTGTACGTATATTTACCAAAAAAAAACAAAAAAAGCATGCACACGAAGCATGGATCAGGAGACATGAAGCGTTAAGTATTATGAAAAATGGTGTTACATATATATAATAAAATGTACGTAGGTGAGACATGGGGGACGCAGGAGGAGACGCAAACTCGACATGAAGGTGAGACTCGAACCTCCAACCAAGGGCAACGATTTCCATCAGATTGAAGATTTTCCAATGTATGTGTGTGTGCGCGTGTGTATCCAGAGCTGGTGTGATGATGATGATGATGCTGCAGGGTAACACCTCATCATCTTTGTGTGTTGATCAACCTGATGGCAACAATTTAACATTAACACACACACACACAACAACAGGACAGGACAGGACAAGGAAGTTTGGACACTGTCCACTTCAAGTGCACTTGTGTGGCCACTGGGACTAAACACAATCTGCCATGCATTTAATGTATAACCATTAAATCCACATCTACTACTAGTAATACTCCTAATCCTGACACTGAGTGTTGCTGGCTGGACTGGACGACGCATGTGCTCGTCCTGATTTCTTTTCTCGGATGTACAAGCGGAAGACACAAGAGTTACAACTTGTTCAAGTGTAAATATTCTTCTTCTTTTCCATATTCTCAACACTTTAGAAACGTTTAATAAACTCCCGGGTGCTATATATGCGTCCGTATGTGTGTGTATGTGTTTATTTATGTGTAAATATATGTATGTGTCTGTGTGTTTTTAGCCAGCCAAAGGAAAAGCGAGAGAGAAAAAAAAACACACACACACACAAAAATTCTCATGTCAATTAAGTAACGCTACTGCCGACACACAGCCCGTGTTACCTGCTCTTCCTTAGTTCCACCTCTCCTCTTTCTTTCAGCTCGTCTCCCGGGACCGATATTTTCCAACTTTTTTTTTTTCCGGTCTTTATTTTTTATTTCCTATCACTTCTATTCGCCAAACAATCACTCCGCGCATCAAAGATGGCGGCCACCAGGAACACCTCCTCCGTCGAGGCGTTGCTAGATTCTGACCCCGCCTCCTTCGTTCCTATTGGATGCCGCGGCTCGGTGCGCGCCGCTGATTGGACGGGAGCGCACGCTCATCTAGCGGCGGAAGGTTAGGTGGTTGGAGTGCTTGGTTTGGGGTTAAAGGTGTACCGGGTAATGGGCACACGGGCATTTAACGTCCTACTACTGCAATAATAATATAATATAATATAATATAATATATATTGTAATTTAATAGAACATAATGTAATATAATATATTGTAATGTAATATAACATAATATAATTTAATACATAATATAATATAATTTGTAATATAATGTAATAAAATTTTATATGGTAATGTATATAATGCTCACTCATTCATCGTCTATACCGCTTTATCCTGTATACATGGACATGGGGGGCCTGGAGCCCATCCCAGGAGACTTAGGGTACGAGGTGGGGTACACCCTGGACAGGTTGCCAATCCATCGCAGGGTCCATGCTCATTGACACTCTACGGGCAATTTGGGAACGGCAATTATCCTAATCTGCATGTCTTTGGATTGTGGGTGGAAATTGGAGGAAACCCGGAGGAAACCCACCAACCACGGGGAGAACATGCAAACTCCATGCACGGGTAATCGAACCCGGATCCTGGAGGAGCAAGGTGATAGTGCTAACTACTAAACCACTATGCTGCCTTACGTAATGTAACCTAATATAATATAATATAATATAATATAATACGTATAATATAATGTTCAGAGGAGAGATTGTGAATATATCGGTAGAAGGATGCTGAGGTTGGAACTGCCAGGCAGGAGGTCTAGAGGAAGACCAAAGAGGAGATTTATGGACGCAGTGAGAGAGGACATGAAGTTAGTTGGTGTGAGAGAAGAGGACAGAGGACAGGGTTAGATGGAGGCAGATGATTCGACCCCTGAAAGGGAACAGCCGAAAGACAAAGAAGAAGAAGAATATAATATAATATAATATAATATAACATGCAAAAGTCTTGAGCTCTCTCTTATTTCTTTATCTTAAAGAAATAGAAATTGGAACAAATGTTTTTGACCTGCAAAGTGCCTAAAGACACAATAAAAAATTGGTCTTTCATAACGTGCGTTCAAAAATCACCGGCCTGGTCATCTCTCATCATTTGTACTCGTTTTTCACTGGTTTATGCCTTAATGATCCAGACCTCCTCTGCCCTCTGGACCTGCCTAACTCGTCCTGATGTCCTGCTTCTGGTTGGAGATCTCATCACATGGATGCCCCCTGTGGTCTGCCTGGGATGCGTGTGGTGACTTTTCCATGAAGACGGTCCTGTCCTCGACTGATGCAGACAGCTGTTCTCTGAGGACCTGTGACTTCAGTCACAATAGTTCAGGACTGGAATTTCCTACAGTCTACCTGAGCCTCCAGGAACAAACTGGACTCCATTTAATTTAACACA
>JAQMYJ010000021.1:13210760-13221045 GCA_030014305.1 Clarias laeviceps | reverse complement strand
CCCCCCCACCCGTGCACGCTCTTGATCTAGCCGAAATCTCGGCGGTGGTAGGCATCTGGGTCGCAGTATTTGGTCACAACCACTCTGTTGGCGAACTTCCTCCCTGTCAAGGCCTGCATGGCCTTCTGGGAGTCGTAGACTGTTGTGAACTCAACGAAGATCTGTAAAAAAAAAAAAAAATAAACACAGGAGACGGCATCGTTAACGGTGTCTCAAAGCAAGCACGTGTCGTTCACAGCAGTGCTTCTCAATGCCAATCATAGAGGACCAGTCTGTCCCATCCCCCTCCCCCCCCCATTTAAATTCAGAAAAGTTTGAGAAGCACTGGTGGTTTAAATGTTACGTTTTGTAACCTGTAACAGTGTGAGCTAAACTGAATGAGAGAATGTGTGACCCTGGGGATATGACCATGAAATTTCACAAAGCTTCAATGACTTTTATTTTATCTAAAATCAGTAGATGTTAACGGCTGTGAAAGCTGTAGCACACACACTAGAACCTTGAACACTTCTGTGTCTGCCCATTAGATGGTGATATTGGCTCCTTATTCACAAATAATAATAATAATAAAAAAACTGAATAATAAATAAACAAAACAAACAAACAAAAAAAACATGCTTTTGGCCTGGTCTAGAGAGGTATTGATGAAACATGCCATAAGCATGTCGGAGGTGGACAAAAAAAATTATAATAATAAAAAATTCATGGTTTGAATCGCACAGCGTTTTTTAAATTTGATGTCTATTCCTTACTTGTACAACTTAAAGCATAAAACGTTTGCCCATGGTTTAAACAATTTCCCTTTGGGATTAATAACGTCCACTCACTCTCTCAGCTTGTTTGAACCTTGCTCTAAACTATATAAAAAAAATATATATATTATTTATATTATATATATATATATATATATAATAAAAAAATCAGCATTCAAGAGCAATATGAGACGATTTATCAATTTAAGCATAGTACAGGTAGTCCCCGACTTCTGTTCCAGGAGCGTGTTCATAAGTCAGATTTGTTCTCAAGTCCGACGGAATGAACTGAGAGAAGAAAACTCTGGCCCTACCCCTCCCCCCCCAAAAAAAATTTTTTATTATTCACCATGCGGTGCAAAGACGAACACAACTAATCCTTTTACCTTTCCAGTTCCAGGCACCTCCAGGCCGTCGACGGGACGAGGGATCTCGATGCTCTTGACCTGCCCGTATTTGGAGCACTCGTCCCTGACATCCTCTATGATCTCTTCGTACTCATCGTCGTCGATGAGTTCCTCTGGAGCCACCATGTTCATCAGGCACAGAACCTCAGTGGGAATTCCGCCCATCTGATTCATAGAGCTGTTCATCAGGCCTGGGACCTGCAGCGTCACCGGGGTCTCGTTTATGCTCGTCTGGAATTCAGAGACAAGAGTTGGACAAGGTGAGAGTTGGGCATCCAGTCGGGGCTCCTTGGGATTGTAACACATGGAGGAAAAATGAGAATAGAGAGACGGGGTTGTCTTCTTACCAGAGTGGCGTTCTTGGCCCCTACACTCGCTCTCTGGACCAGAAGCTTCTTATCTCCTAGCTGCATCCCGTTTAGTCCTGCAATAGCCTGAAATTCACACACACACACACACACACCACTGATTAAAGTGACCCCCAACACATTGAACTAATTAAATCTCATTGATTTGGACGTTCTTGCATTAACTCACCTGATCGTTAAGGTTGACATCGACATATTCGCAGAAGGCGTAGCCTTTGGAGAGACCTGTGGCGCTGTCCTTCACCAGGTTGAACGCCTTTAAAGGCCCGAAGGATGTCAACAGCTCTTTTACCTAAAATAGAAAATAAATTAAAACCCACGATTAATCCTTAATCATTAAAAAAAAACATCATAAAACAGGATAATTTAGGACAATGTGTGTATATAAACTCACCTGGTCATCACTGAGATAGTTAGGCAGGCCTCCAATGAAAAGCTTATGAGCCGAGTCAGGGACTACAGTCGACACCACTCCTGGAAACACAACGTCTAGACACGTCAAATTCAAAAGAGCAGCTTGTGACGAATATGAAACTGAAAGGTGAATACTCTGATTGCGCGGTAAACCCACCTGGCACATAGACGCTGGGATTCTCACTCATGCCCGGTAACGGCTGGTAATCGTGTGGCCGGCGGATCTTCAGACTCTGGCCTTGGAATATGATGCCGTCGAACGCCATCGCCTGTGTGGTCTCGTCCACCGAGCGCAACTGAAGTAGGAAGCAAGGAGAAATGATTTACTATAATAATAATAATAATTCCCCTGTAAAACACGTACATCTGTATGAATAAACTGCTTAAATGTATGCATCATGAGAATCATGAAAACTTTGAATGAAACCTGTGTGAAAGGTCATGGAATATTCAGTGAAACAGAGGAAACTGCAGGGAAAAAAAAGTCAGACAACTTTGCATTATTTGCATTTGAATGTTGTCTGATATTGTAAAAAAATTTTTTTTTAATACAAGTTTTTCTTCCAATGGTGGATATGACTCTGGATAACGTTGTGGATTCACTGCCATCATGTTTTGTCTTAGCATTTCAAATACTACACCGTTGCTAACCGCTCAGTGAGAGCGCACAGAAGCCATGGCAAGCCACAATTTTTTTTTTGTAAAGATCATGAAAGTGAGCTCTAGGCTTAAGTGTGTATGCAAGAAAAAAAAAAAGAATCATCCTACCTCAAGGAAGGCAAAATTCTTATCCTGGTTAATCTGGACAGCAAGGACGGGGTTTCCTGGCGCCTGGACCAGACCTCCTAGTCTCATCTGAGCATTGAAGAAGTCCATCATCGACTCCTGAGGATTAGAAGGGTGAAGCGTTAATGGGATGTTAACTGTTTAACTCATGGTATGATTCAAGCACCAATACAAATTAGAAGAGAATGGTTCGAAAAAAAAAATTTATGTGGTCTATAGTGATCATGATTTCCAGCTGGGGTTGGGGACATAAAGTCCGGGTCAAGTTTGGCGAGATCTTGCAAACGTTTTGCGAGATCTCATGAACAAATGTGACTCCTCAGCGTCACTGATTTAGTACAGCAGGTGGCGGTAATGCCAAACCCGATCCTTGACCAGGAAGAGGAGTGTTACTGATCCAGTCCACTGAGTATCAGTAATGCACCTTAAAAGCTGGCTGACAACCGCTACAGAATAAAAGCAGCAGCAGCAAACGGGAAAGATAATATTCAGATTAGAGTTACACGTGCGTTGCATGGAGATTTATGGGAAAATTACTGATTTTTACTTTCAGCTTGGCCTAAAATATAATGACACTCGGTTTGTACTCGGACCTTTCCATATTTTGGTGCCGGAAGTGTGTCATATGGCCTTGTTTTGTTGTAGTGTCATGTACCTCTGTGATGCCGAATGGGATGTTGCCCACGTAGAGCCTTCGAGCCTGACGGGTCATCTGGCTTCCTACTACCGGCACCGGAGTGGGTGTAACAGCCAGTCCGTCTGGAGTCATAGTGGGCAGCAGCGCTGTGGCAGGAATCTGACCAGCAGCTGAAACGTGAAGATTCAGAGAGATTGAATGAGGAGGATGATGAGAGAACACAACACATTCTAACACATGGTGACAAACTAGCGAAGAGGAAACTATTAAAGAACGTAAAGGGGAAAAAATAAATAAAGAAAAAGAAATCATTCAAACGTGTCAAATATCAGATATAGTAGTAACCGCTGAATTAAAACAGATAATACTCTTTTTGTTGTTGTTCTTTAACAAAAGATGAATTCTCAAAGCTGGATCAGGAAGCTTAGCGTTTGACTCACCCTGCATGGCCTTGTACTGCATCGGTGTGATGTGCTCAAAGCCCGGCGGAGGGACGTCCCAGTACTTTTTGATTTTCTTCTTCTTCTCCCTCGGAGGGGAACGACTAAAATCGAAAGGCAGGGTTTAGGTGGACGTATTTACAACAAACAGAGTCCAGACATTAATTAATTAATAGAAAATATGGAACCAAAAAACAAAAAGCAACCAATAACAAAAAAAACACTACAAACAAAACATTTTCTCTTTTCGAATTTGGTGCCACAAAAGTTATTTCGCACAATATTTTACGACAAGTTAGTCGCTCAGTATTAACCTACAATAGCACCATTGTCTTGTCTTGATCGTGGTTAAGTTAAAGACAACACATTCACACGTTCTTTAGTTTAACCTACACACTGAGAAATGACACAGAAGCGAGTCTGACACTCTTAACCCTGCAGCATGAATCATAAATCTGTCTATTATAACTGAATACAGCAAAATACCTTTTTTAATTAAATGTACTTAAAATATATTTTTTTCTTTAAATCACAAAAAGGTCTAGTTTTTCTACAACCGACATTTTTTTGTCCTTTCTTCAAGGCCTGACTTTGTTCCCTTCACCCATGTTTAGTTCTCATGATAAAAACATACTCATTCAATTCAGTACCTTTTAATTTACAACTTATAAACGTATAAATTGCAGGCTATAAGGCGACATGGACGACCAAAAGGCTGCATCCGATGCACAGAGCAGCAAAGCCATACTAGGGGGTTGTCACATATCTAATTTACTGATTAAATCTGTTTCTTGCTGATGTTAGGCTGTTTGGAGTTTTAAGTTTAAACATTTGTCACATATTCGTTACTGCGTTGGGGACAACTGATTCAGATACAAAGTATTTATTTTTTCCTGTGGATTTTCCAAATTTTCCCCGCATCACAGCTACAACTTCCAACCGTGGAGGGCGAGACAAGTTTCCTTGCTTGTCTACTGCACGGTACAATTCTTCCTTTTTAGAAAGTCAGAATTAGAGCCATGTTACAGCTTGGTGGAGCTGGGATTTGAACCCCTGATCTTCTGAGCTACCGGTGCCCCAAAAACACAGCAAGGGGAGACACAGAGGATTAAATCCTGCACCCCAGACCCTTCAGCTGCATCTCTTACATTCATACTACATTTTAAACTTAACTTACAGCTGATATTACTCTGTACAGATCATGAGAAATGAGTTACATGACGCGTTCAAGGTAACAGTATTCTGTGATTTCTTTAAATTTTAGTTATTTTGCACGCAAAAACAAAGATAATGCAGCTTGTAATTTTGATCATACAAAAAAATTATGACGCATTCGGTCTGAACTTGTGTTAAGCCTGAGGTAAGAGTCGCACAAATTCTGATCAGCCGTGCACGTGGTTAGCGGCTCACCTGCGTCTATGCCTGCGATCTTTGCTGCTGCTGCGTCGTTCGCGGCTCCTCCTCTCCCTGCTCCTCCTCTTCCTCTCGCGGCTGCGGCTACGCGAGCCGCTCCGGCGCCTGTGCCTGTTCTCTTTGTCCCGCTCTAGAGAGAGGCAACAGAGCAAGCGGGATTCAGACAGAACGAAGACGACGGCACACAAACACACCTAGCTGAAGGCAGGCCGGAGGAAATATAATGCTGTGGAGGACAGAAGAACCGACAGAAGCAGCAGCAAGGAAAAAAGAAAGTAAAAGAGAAGAAAAAAAGAAAAAAAAAAACAGAGAAAGACAAAGAAGCCCTGCCTCTGAGCCCTAGACTAGAGAAGTTTTAAATCTGTGCAGGGAAAAGAAAATCTGGCAAAGAATACATTTTATTTATTTTCTTTTTTTTTTAACGAATGAAATGAGAAGAAAACAGAAAAGGTTAAAAAGGTTATTATTATTGTATTTGTGTTACTGAGCACTGGATAAGTGAGCCTGCGAACTGATACCCACCATGGCCGTTAACGCCGTCACCTGTATTGAAAGAGAACGAGAGTGAGAATCAGAGGGTGCCATTACTTTCTCTCTTCTTTTTTTTTTTTAATCAAACAAAACATCGACAGGTCACGGCTGCGCTGACTTGGTGTCGCGACTTAAAAAAAATAATAATAAAAATTAAATAAATAAACAAACAGCACAGTCCTGAAAACAGGCCGGTTAATTAAAAGCATTGAATTAAATATGTTGTAAGATTTCTAAACACACAATAAAAAAAAAATTTAATCATGAAGAAAATTAACACTGTGTTGGTAAACTGAATAGAAAAAGGACTGTTTTTGGATGAACCTGGAAATACGAGGGATGTTCAAGTCAAACCGAGACTTTTGATTGTGCAGAATAACAAAATGCTTTTATTTCTCTAAATAATAATCTTCTGTTACACTATTGCACTTATCCCAGAGTTTCACTCGTGCTTGGATACCAATAAGTTTCTAAAGCTTTCTCAGTACGCCAGGGACATGATCGATGGCAGGAACTCCTTTAACGGACCAAACAGAGGTGTAAATAACCTCCTTTAAAATGTTTGCACCATTCAGATGTTTTACTGCAGCTGTTTTACCGTACTGTGATTGAAGTCTACTACAAATTACATCATCATGTCCCGGTTTGATCTGAACGCTCGTATAAGTTTTGCTGTTTAGTTTTTTTCTTATTTGTTAAATTCAGGGAACGTTACAGAAGTCCAGAAAGGCCACACAGATAGTGAAGTCCAGATAACGACTTTAGTGATTAAAAATAAATAAATAAAAAAAAACTTGAAGTTGTTTTCCCAAAATTATGACTTTTTTTTTTTTTCCCTTAAGATGTCAAAAAGCATTATTAAGAATAAGTAACGCTAATATCGGATGTAGCGGACGTTACTATCAGATCGTTTTTAAAAATTAGTTCTCTGGCACATAAGAAGGCAGATCAGAAACCGGTTACACCTTGACGAACGCTGCAGTGATCCTGATCAGTAGCCAATTAGAGGAGCTGGGACGTCTCCATGGTAACTGTAAGATTGTGGTGATTCTGCAGTAATCATAATTATATAGAGCATCAAGAAAATAGTATTTCCGTTTATGCCACAATTTGCAGTTATCAAGCGCAACCTCAACCATCACATGGTAACTACAGAGACGTCCGAGGCAACTACAGAGCCTCTCAGGTGACGGAAATTAGTTCGGATGAACAAATGGACAGGGAGAGAAATGAACCTCCTAAATTTTGGAAACATCTAGTCACAAACTTCACACAGTTCTGCCAACTCAAGATTAAAACCTATGACTTTAAAGCGGTAAAAACTTTTACTTAAAAGTTAAACTAACAATGCTGTTACTGTGTCGCCATCTTCCTTTTATGAAACTGCTTAAACAGAAGGTGTGCATTATTTCTGTATTACAGAACAGGTTCGAAAGTAGTCCTGGCTGTAATACAAACGACAGTTGTTGTTGTTTTTTTGGTTAATTATTAACACGCTCATTCAGATACACAATGTTTTCTACAGGAACAGCTCGTACACAGGGATTTATAGACTGCACGCACCACCTTATCTCAGACTAATCTAGACATATAAAAATGTTAGGTCGGCATGTTTGTACACTGAAGATATCAATGAAAAAAAAAATTGTGGGGGTGGACACAAGATAAAGTAAAAGATAAAGAATTTCTGTCTGTTTGTGCACGCATCATGTAAAAACTACTAAACGAATTTTTATGTGGTTCTCACAGGTATATTTGGCCGAGCTTGAGGTAACATAGGCTTTGTTTCATTGCAATCGTACGACGGGAGAAATTATATGGTACTTTGAAATTTTAATGGAAAATGCCCTTGTACCTTAAAAAAAAATCAATAGGTTCATCTCAAAATTCAACAGATGGTGCTGTACATTAATTTACATCTTACAAATACCATTAAAAACGGTCTGTGTGTTCGGGTCTGAGAAAAGACAAAGTGGGCTTGATTGAGTTAATGCTCTGGATGCTATTGAAAAAACTTTACCGTTTCTTAACAATAAAAATTGAATACTGACACTGCAGAGAAATGCGTCACGTTATTATTAACAGTGTTATTATTAACGATGAATCGGTTTCTGATTGTTAAGACGTTCAAATACCAGTTAAGAAAACAAAACGGTGGTGGTGGTGGGGGGACAAATCAATTCAGTTATGAATTGCAATTCTTTTGTGTGGCCCTTCATGTATGACAATGACTCCTTAAGAATGTGTCCGTTTATTTATAATCCTACAGGTGGCGCACTGTACTATTTTTGCCAAGTTTGTTTTAAAATCAATATGATGGCGGAGGACAGATACGAGCAGCTCAGTAAAATGTTAATAAACTCTTGTATTTTAGGTTAGTTTGTTTTGTTTAAACGCTGCACTCGGTTTTTAAATGAGAAAACTGATGTTATAAGGAACGGGCTACATTTAATGATTAAACTTTCTTAAAAGTTAAAATTTGTTAGAGAATCGAGGAAAAACTTAACATCAAGACATTCATAAAATCCTTATGCTTACAGAATCGAATTTTTTTATCAAATCGGCACCAATGTATCGTGATGTGATATATCGCTCCCGATTATTAAATTACATTAATTTCTGCAAAAGCAAACCATCGTTCACGCTGCTATCTCGTCTGAACTTTAATTACAATGTGTCTCTTAACATCTCTTCTTTGGGGAATCTTGCGTCTCTTTCCTAAAAGTAAAAACGGACCTCCGGGGTATGCTGAAAAATATGTTGGGAAAACAACATACAAGTAGAAGAAATAAAAACGTAAGGCCTTTCAGGACTTCTGTACAACCTTGTTGGTCTCACGGGGTAATTTAATCAAGGTGCGTCCATGATCGTCCAGATCAACATGAATGCTGCGTGTGTGTAAGCAAAGACATTATAACAAGGACAGTGCAACTGATTTGGAAACGAACCAAAAGAACAGTATCTTACAGTATTTGGAGCAATCACAGACTTATTTTAAGATAAACAAAAAAAATTACAGTAAAGCTACATATTAAGAATTTATTAAGAATCTATATAAATAAAAGTCTATTTTTTGTCAGAACTCGCTCTTTTAACGATATCTTTACGTTTCGTACATCGGAGGACCCAAAACCAGTCTCAAATTTTTCTGTCTGTCAGAATTTAATGAAACTTTGGCAGATACTTTGTGTGTTTTTTTTTTTTAGGCAAAATAAGTTAATGTGTAAGATACTCAAATCTTACAGGTATTTATTAATAAGTTAAGGCAGGAGAGTTTTGTTGAACAGAAAGACAGACATGTACTTCAACCTGTAATAATAATAATACCAATATCAGCTTTTTAACCTTTTTAAAAACTATTTCAACAAACTCATGTAATGGGTTAGAACCCTTTAAAAACCTGGTTTGATCTCGCGAATAAGCCGATTAGATGAATCGGTTCCTTCTGAGTGAATCGACTCACCATTCGACTCAGCGCAAAGATTCGAACTCGGGTGATTTAGCCTAGCATTAACGTCGTATTTTCACGCGTTCCCCTCAGCGCGTCAGGGAAGGAGAAAGCCAGTGAAAAATCAGCGCTAATCCAGTGCTAATGAATGAATCTATAAGATGATACACACCTTGCTTGTTTTCGGTCAGTTGTCTCTCAAACTCGTCAAACTCCGACATTTTGAATTCGCAGCGGATGAATGGAGCGCGTGAACCCCCTTGTGAGAGAAAGCTTTTAAGCCCACCACGTTATCTTACTTCAAAAACGAGATGTTTTTGTCTGTTATGAAACATTCGGGTGAAACAAAAAGAGAAACCCTGGGTTTAATTAAAGCCGCATGTACCAAGCAGATGCGCGGAGAACTTCATTTAAGTCGCGTTTTATTAGCCTGTTTTTGCTAGGCTAACAAGCTAACTGGCTAACCTCGCGCACAAACAATCTCGCGCGCCTCACAGCTAAACTCCGCTGCGTGGAAATGACGCAGCGGCTCTTCCTACACGCTTAGAACGAAATATATAGTATAAGTTCGTCCGTATAAAGGTTTCCTGCGGTACTTTAGGAGACCCTCCGCACTACCAGCCAGGCGACGGACAACCTAGCTCTAGTTCAACAGCAGCTCCGTTTCTCCGCTCGCGCAGCCGGAAGTGAACTGTTGACTGGATTCAAGATGGCGGCCCCGTGCGCACTTGTGCACTGCGCATCCGCGAGAGCGCCTTTGTTTCGTGCACTACTTAGTGCGCTTTCTCAGGAAGTAGCGGGCTTTTGTGGTTCGCCCAGCTTCTCACGTTCCCGAGACGTCAGAGTCTGGCGCCATCTAGAGGCGCGGAGGAATATTATATCTTATTTTCACGAGTAAAGCTGCATATAGCTTCTCTTATATGATATAAATAAAATGAGAAAGTGTTTGTATGTACAGTACATTAATCAGAACTAGCTTTTTCAATGCTATCTTTTCATTGTTTCAAATTCTAATTTTATTTGTCACGTACACAGTCATACACAGTACGATATGCAGTGAAATGCTTATACGACCGCCAGTGACCTTAA
>JAQMYJ010000021.1:13187578-13210660 GCA_030014305.1 Clarias laeviceps | reverse complement strand
CTGCCTGTGGTCTGCCAGTCAGAAAATTGGAGATCCACTGACACATTGATGAGCTGAGTCCCAGGTGCTCCAGCTTGGTGCTGAGTGTGGAGGGAATTATGGTATTAAATGCAGAGCTGTAGTCGATGAAGTGCATTTTAACATAATTCCCTTTCCTAGTGTCCAGGTGAGTGAGCGATGTGTGGAGGAGATGAGAGATTGCATTGTCTGTGGAACGGTTTGGACGGTAAGCAAACTGTAGTGGGTCAAGTGTATCCGGTAGTGAAGAGATGATGAAGTCTCTGACCAGGCGCTCAAAGCACTGGAGGACCAGAATCCGGTCTCAGAAAAAATGTACGTTTGTATGTCTGTCCGGCCAGATTATGTCATAGTATCACGCAAAACCGTCTGGACAGATTTTATTAAAACTTTCTGCAGTACTTAGTTGTCTGCCTGAATTTTTTGACTTGTGCCAGAAATGAAATCTAAATGTTGAGGGGAAGTGAAGTTATGCGCTGGATTTAATAAGCTACTAATAAGCTACTTGCTCAATGTCAACAAAATAAGCTTAAGTGATTTTTAACGCGCCGACATCGATTCATCTTTATTCGATCTTCTTATTCGATTTCTCATCTGTGATTCAGTCTCAGATTACCGAACAGGGAGTGTATTTGGCTGATGATGAAAGAAGTTAAATTTAGCGTAAAACAAGGCATAAACATAAACTTTTCTATATCCTCTCTTTCCCATTGATTGTAACAAGATGAAATGACTGTAGATTCAAAATCTTGTGGTGAACTAGGTAACTTTTTAGGTAAATGTCCTCAGAGGAGGCGAACAACCTTTGTCCCCAGGGCTGTTCAACTCTTCAGCTCCCTCCCTCCCTCTACTCCCATCAACTCAGTCTCCACCATCCTCCACACTATAATCCACATTATACACCTCGTTCACCACCAACACACACACCTTGAAATAGACTCATGGTCTCTCATAAATCACAGTCTGTGAAGAACATTAATATAGTGATCTGGACTATGACAATAACTCTAATGCTGCTGCTACATACCAGTGTTTACATACTGCACAACTTACTTTAAGTTTGATTTATTAATATATATGCAGGCCTCCTCTTCACCTTATTCTACTTTTCTCTTCTACCTCGACTTTGTAATATTTTACAAATATTTTATTCAGATGTTTATTAACGCTTTTTGCTCTAACAGACTTATTCCATTTATTATCATTCCAACAGTTGTATTTTACTTGGTATTTGCACTGATGGCTTTTTTTTAACGACTCTACGTGCCTTAAATTGCCCCACAGGGATAAATTAAGTTTTTTAATTGAATTGAATTTGTACGATTTCCTAATATTTAGCCACCAATCTAGTTGAAAGAAGTACCATATAATCAGTACTCGCACCCAACAAAATTTTGTGAAACGTGTGCAGATGTGCATCGTCATGCGAGATCACGACACCCCTGGATATCAGTCCTCTGTGTTTAATCCTAAATTCAGGCTTCAGCTCTTCAATAAGCGTCTCACTGTAACGGGCGCTGCCGATTGTGGAAAATTTTTCCTGATATTGTTCCAATACTGGCGCTTGAGAATCCCAGGAAACTGTAAACATCGATGAATTTTCCAGCTGGTAGTTGGTCTCATCTGACCAGAGCACCTTCTTCCACATTTCCCCCCACATGGCTGGTCGCAGACTCCAATGGGACTTCTTATGGCTTTCTTCTTGCTTTCACTCTTCCACAAAAGCCAGGTTTTGTTCTGTGGACAGATTGTCCCATCTGAGATGTGGATCTCTGCAGCTCCTCCAGAGTTAGAGTTAATGGTCCTCTGGGCTGCTTCTCTGATTGATGCAGGTTTGCGGTTGTTGCCGTACTCTTTCCATTTTCGGGTGATGGATTGATCAGCGCTCCGTGAGATGTTCAAACACTTGGGATATGTTTTTATAATCTTATCCTGCCTTAAACTTCTCCACTTCTAAACTTTATCCCGGACCTGTCCGCTGTGTTTCTTGGGCTTCATGATGCTGCTTGTTCACTAATGTTCTCTAACAAACCTCTGAGGGCTTCACAGAACAGCTGTATTTATACTGAGATTAAATTACACACTCTATTTACTAATGAGGTGACTTCTGAAGGCAGATAGTTCCACTGGATGTTAGTTAAGTATATCAGAGTAAAGGGGGCAGAATGCAAATGCTCGCCAAATTTATCATTTTCCATCCACTTCACTATGATGTGCCACTTTGTGTTGTTCCATCACATAAAAATCCCAATAAAACACATTTACGTTTGTGGTTGTAACGTGACAAAAAGTGGAAAAGTTCAAGTGGTACGAATACTTTTGCAAGGCGCTGTAAGTCATGACAAAGTATCTTATAGAATATGTTTCCCCCCAAAGTCACCAGAGGGGCTCATTATGAATGAATGAATGGACGAAAAATCAAATTTTCAACACAGTTTCTGAAAGACTTGCCTAGTCACATGACTAGAGGTCATTATAATATGTACCAGTTGAACAATCCAGTCCAGGTTTAGTCCCCGATGGCACCACTTTTGGAGTTTTCCTGACTCTGTCACAGTGTTCTGGCTGATTTTTGTATTGGTGCTGCCTTTTAGTCAAATTTTGTCCCAGGAAAAGTCTCACAAAAAAAAAAAAATTGACTCACTAGCCATATTCAAATCATATCGACTCATGATTTCAGGCTGCATTCAAATCTTTTTTTAAAATAACATTATGAAGTTTATGATTCATGCATTCTTCTTATTATTATTATCATCATCAGTGGTGGTAATAGGGGCTGAAAGCAGGAATGTGGAGCCTGGGAATGGGGTGCTATTACTTTTCTAAAGCGTCAGACAGATGGTTTTCCCAAAATTCTCAGCATTTTTTCCTGATTTGGTCCAGACACATGTACGTATCTCCCTTAACTTCACATATATCGAAACGTTTAGTCGAGTCCTCATCATATCATCAAGAGGCCTAAAAATCACTAATCTGTTAACAAAAATGAATGAACCCCTTTAAAACCTGTCCTAAACTAATGCCACTGAATATGAATGCGATTGTTACGGTGTGCAAGCGGTATGTCAGCAAAAATGGCCAATTTGCACTCAACACGTGCTGAAGGGTGCAGCGGACAAGAGAGCCAACGGTTCATCACTCCACCGGAAGTGTTCGGCAAAATTACACCGGAAAAGACGAGACCTAGGGATAACATACTGTAATAGTATAAAATACCACCACTGTGGCGTCGCAGCTCCAGGATTGAGGGTTCGATTCCTGCCTTGGGTTTGAGCTTTTCTGTTCTCCCTGTGCTTGGTGGGTTTCCTCCTGGTACTCCGGTTTCCTTCCACAGTCCAAAGACATGTAGATTAGGCTAACTGGCGTTCCCAAATTGCCCGTAGTGTGTGAACGAGTGTGTGTATGTGTGATGGATTTGGACCCTGTCCAGGGTGTCCCCCGATTCGTGCCCTAAGTCTCCTGGGATTGGCTTCGCTTCAGGTCCCCCACGACCTTGAATACACGATAAGCAGTATGAAAGAAGATGGATAATAATAATCAATACATTCATTAATATTAGTATTACATAGACTATTATCGGATGGCTTATTGGTTAGCCCGGTCGCCTCGCACCTCCAGGTTCCCTGTTCGAGTCTCTCCTTGGGGTCTGTGTGCATGGAGTTTCTTGATGGGTTTCCTCCCACAGTCCAAAGACTTGTCCGAAATCCTGATTACAATCTGAAATCTTCATCATTTCAGCACTCGATGCATCCGTCCTGTTTTCAAAAGGATCATATTATTGTCAAGCAGAGAAAACAGTTAAGCAGATTGAGTTAGGAACCGTCCAAAACATTATTACAACCTGGACGAATAAATCATAAATGTTGCATCATAAAAAAGGGGAAACCAGAGCCATGTTTATAAAATGAAGTCGGCTGACGACCTGAATCATCTCAGGAGTATCTATGGAGTTTATCTCCCCCTTGGTTAGGCATTCTATCTATCTTTGTTTTTCTTTTTCCTCATTTAGGCTACATCATAAAAAATGGACCCCAATACCAAAAATAATGTTATATATATATTATTTCCTGAGAAGTAAATTAGTACCTTAAATGAACATACAAGTTTCATTCTCCTCCAGAGAAACAGACAGACAAAGGAATTAGACGAAATGAAAAGCACCACAGAACCGTAACGACAGCAATTAATGATGACATCACAGACCTGGGATTTATTACACAGTGTATTTAGACCTCAGTAATATAATAAGGCAGACAGGTGAGGACTGTGGTGAGTTAGCAGGCTACATCCCTGAGTATAACGACAACTATAAATCACTACAGAAAGTATCTTTGGACTGAGCTCTAGGTAATTGTACTCAGGTGTTTACAGGAAAGTGTAGTTATATGAATGAGTCATATAGAGGTTTAAAAAATATATATATATATCCTTCTCACCATCTGAAAGTGAAAACCTATATAACTATTGATTTATATGTATATGAACTACACATGACTAAAGTGATGAAAGTTTCTTAAAATAAATATCAGGGTAATGAACTCTGGTCATTTT
This sequence comes from Clarias laeviceps, assembly GCA_030014305.1. Classification (NCBI taxonomy): domain Eukaryota; kingdom Metazoa; phylum Chordata; class Actinopteri; order Siluriformes; family Clariidae; genus Clarias; species Clarias laeviceps. The sequence goes on along the minus strand of JAQMYJ010000021.1, from coordinate 13,206,091 downwards.
TTTCCCCCCCAAACTTAGAAGAAGAATACACTTTAATCTCTTTTATCATAACCATAAATCAGGAGAGTTTACATGATTAAAGAAGCTACATTAAAGGTGTTAATAAACAGAGGAATAAGTGTTACATTCGCGAGGAAGTGAGGATGTTAGTTGTTCACCCCCCCAAACAAACAAACAAAAAATAATAAGTACAAAAATATACATATACAGTCTTTAAATACAGTGATTTTCTTCACAAGGTAATATATGAAATGTCGCTCTCAGCCGTTCCATCCCCCTTTCTTTCTTTCTTTTTCACTTACTCTTGCCTCAAATATTTCCGCCTCGTCCAACACTTTGGTTGCCCCGACTCTGACTCCAACAACAAACCAACAAAAGGAGTGACCTCATGAATCTTAACCATGATTCCCAACACCAGCAACACTACTGGAACGTAATAATAATAACCCACAGCTGAGGTAGAAAAAACAAAACAAAACAAAAACAACGCAGCACGGTTCACACAAGTGCTCACAAGTTCTTCCGTTAAACCCCGCAGCATGTTTTCTTGCGACACAGTTTGTGCTGCGCTAGTTCCTGAATCTGTATGAGATCGGCAGGAGGAGGTTGTTCTTCTTCAACGCTTGCACCTTGGCGTGAGCGGTTTCGTCGAGGGCCTTGTAGCAGCGCCGCGCGTAGTCCAGGAGCTTCTCCTTGGAGGAATCGAACTCGCCGACATCTTCCACTTTCTCTGGAGCGACAAGGAGCAACTCGGCGATGGGAGTCGTGGAGGCTACGGTGTTCCGGTCAACCCCGTGAACCTGGAACGCTCTGGACATGCTCTTCAGCTTCTGATAGGTCACGAGAATCTTCTTGTACCGGAAAAGCACTCCGGCAGGGTCTTTGACTGGAGAAGAAGAAGAAGAAGAAAAAAAAAAAGATTTGTGGCATCAAACTACATTACTATCATCGTATTGTCTCTTTTGTAAAAAACGTAGATAGTTCCCTGTTAACTTAAAATGTCAATCTGTCTTGTCCCAGCTATTAGGTTTCTTATTTAGCTAGTTAGTTTTTTTCCCCCCACCCTAATTTAGTCGTGTCCAATTCCTCCCCGTCATTATTGGTCATGGGAAGTTCGAATCACTTTAGTGACTCGGTTCTTTGAATCTCGTTCATCAAAATGAACGAATCTTTTTTTGAGTCATTTCGTTCATTTCGTTCTTTTGATCAGAAATAAATTAAAATGTTGCGTTTTCAATAAAAAGACCCCCAATATGTCTACATACACAAATTTTGGCTATAGTTCTGGTTATGAAAATATTACAATGCAACTAAGGACATATTATAATAAACAGAATGAGCATCTCACCTCTCATATCTTCCAATCTGAGTCGTTCGTTCTTTTGAATCTATTGCAATGCATAGCGTCTATAGGAGTCACGTGACAAAGTAACGAACGACTTTGGGACTTGAAAACTCAATGCTGAGAATCGTTCAATACCGTTTCCTGTATATAAGATACGGAGGTTTTGAGATGCTTTGTGCATGCGCGCCCAATAGAAAATGAACAAATCACTCGTTCATCTGAGTCATGTTAAAGATTCGTTCAAAAAGAACGAATCGTTCATGAACGACCCATCACTAGTCACTAGGGGGCTCCACATTAAGGCTGTCACGAAGTCGGGAGGGTCGAAGACTATCACTTGTTTCCTCCAAACCACGTGATGCCAGCCGACCGCATCTTTTCGAACTGCTCGCTCACGCACCGTTGGGGGCGGAGTAACACACTCCGAGGACAGCGCTATCCGCTCCTTCCGAATCAAACTCGCGATCTCCGGATGATAGAGCGAGCACTTTACCACTGCGCCTATTTGACTTGACTTGCTCTTAGAGCAGATGAAAAGTTTTCAGACCCTTTTCCAAATTTTTCTTATGTTCATCAATCTACACACAATACTCCATAATCATAAAGTGAAAACAGGTGTTTGGAGGGTTTTGTTTATTTTAATGTACAAAAAAAAAAGAAAAAAAAGATTAAAATGTCCTGTAAAAAAATTCATAACTATTCACACCCATCACTTGGTACAGTTGAACCTTGGATTGCGAGTAACTCAAGTACGTGTTCCGCAAGATGAGAACATTTTTTCATAAATTGTTCCCTGATAAACGAGTATTGTAGTACGTATGTGCTTTTGTCTGCCGAGCGTCACGTGATTACAACTGAGTCGATGATTCTTCTCTCTCTCTCTCACGATGTGGGATTGTGGGTAAACGTCTCGCATGCTCGGTCTCGGCGCGCCTGCGTCACTCCGTGCGAGTGTGTACTGTTTCTTATAACACTGTGACCATGTGTGTATAGTGTCTGTTCTTTAGCGTGGGAGATGATTGTGTTTAACAACTTAACATTTTTGCGAGATTCTCAAAAGGAAGCAAAAGCTCAAGTCTCATTAGAGAGGTTTTCATGATTATTTTAAAAAGGTAAAGTGCAGGTTCATTTGTTTTACTTTATATTTTGTATTAATTGTTATAAGGATAGTTTTGTGTTGTGGAATGAATCATCGGAGTTTTCATTATTTTTTTATGGGGGAAGTATTTTGGACTACAATCAGGCCCTCCAGAACAAATTATGCTCGCATGGTCCGAGGTTTAACTTTACTTGGTTAAAAAAACAAAACAAACAAAAAAAAAAAAACATCCTTCTGGAAGGTTCTTTCACAGAGTTCTCCTGAAGCCACTCCTGCGTTTTCCTGATGTTGTGCTTTGGCTTGTTGTCTCATTAAAATGTAAACCTGAGATCCTGAGCACTCTGGAGACTCAGGATAGCTGTTTATTTTATCTACATCGTGGATTTGTTTTTATTCCGACGTGCACAATCAACTGTGAGGCCTTATATAGGTGCGTGCCTTTCCTTATTATGTCAGTTTAATTAGGCACAAGTAAAGTAGTAGAAGCATCTCAAGGACCACTGATAGGAGCATGCACCCTCATAACAAGGGTGTGAATACTTATGTAAATAGGATACAGGTAGTGTCCCACTTACAAACTAGCACTAACCGCGCCTAAGGAAATGAATCTCACAGTGGAATCTAACAGTGTCGTCTCTGCACCTTTAAACCCCGGACACCATTCTGTCTCTGAGCTGTTTTCCACTGTATTGGACTGTGAACTCTGTCTTGTTGAGGATTTTCTGAAATCAGCACAGCTTTACAGGACAGACATTTTATCATCCGATATCTTTACCCCCCACACACACACACAGAGTTTGGACATTTTATACATTCACTTGCACACTGAACTTATTGTAGACGATTGTACATTTTGGTATCTGCAGTGTCTGTTTTTAATACAATACACTTGAGCTACTTCTGCGATTTGTTCGCATCTCCGAATAAATTAACAAAACAGTCAAAACACCTTTTTCCCGCCTACGTTGTCATTGTGTCATTTGTTTAGACTGATGAGAAAAAAAAGGATTTGATAGTCGTCGTAGTTTAGCGCTCATCATGGCTTAAGCTGCATGCGTTATTAACACGTCTGGATTATTTATACTGTATATCATTTGACTGACGGTTTCGGGACCTGTTTTGGTCTTTGGCTGGGGGTAAGTATTGGCTCGCATTTCACGGGTAGTAGCATCTGGCCAATCAGAGAATCTACAAGACCAAATTAAAAAAAAAAAAAAAAAAAGAAGGTAATTGTATCATATACTCCCCTCTGTGCAACTTCCTTTCTCACCTCTCTGTCTCTCCATCCCACGCGCTATGCGGAACACCCTCGTCCTTTTCACGCGCGTCGGCCCGCCGTTCGACCTGCTTTTCGACCTGCTTTTTCTGCAGCTCTTGCTGTCGGAGTCGTCGTCGTTCGATACGATCTCCTCCTCTTCGAGGTAGCCGTCCTCCTCTATGTACTCTTCTTCCTCTACAACTTCGTCCTCCTCTTCATCTAAAAAAATAATCATTTTAATAAAAACCAGCCTTTTCATTAACTAACCTAATCACCACGTGATTAACTAACCTTGGACGCTGTTCTTTTTCTTTTTTCTCTTCAGGGTCTGGCTGCGCGCCTGTCCAGAGCGGGTCATCATGGGTGTCGGAGACGGTGTCAAAGGCCTGCGATGGACAGTCTTCTGGGACACGGGTTGTTGGGAAACCTCCGGCTGGAGTTCTGGAGCTAATAAATAAATTAATAAATCCGCTTTAAAGAAACCTTATCGCAAATATTACATTTACATTCAACAAAACTCGACTGCTGCGTCACGTCATTTGAATGTTTAATATACGACGGTGAAATGTACTTGTAAACATATCCCACACAGGAGCACACACACACTTACTGTCCTGGTCGTCTCTCCCCACCTTTCTCCAACCCTCACCGTTCCTCTCCTGACTCTTGGTGGTGAAGATGAACCGGTCGAGCTGGCAGCGCAGGAAGTCTCGTTCCTCCTCGAGGTCCTCTATGCGCTTCTGCAGCCATGAGTTCTTTTCCAGCGAGATCTGCAGCTGGGCGCGAAGGTTGGAAATCAGCAGGTACGGGTTGCAGGGAGCCGTCTGTCCTGATGGAGTTTCTGTTTAAAGCAAAGTGGGGGGAAAAAAAAAAAAAGAAGAGAGAGAGAGAGAGAGAGAGAGAGAGCGGGGGTGTCATTATTTTTTGAAGCGTCTATGGAAAGTTATTATTTGTTAAGCATAAAACTTAAAGATTAAGCGTCTTTAAAAGACATGCAGCACAAAGACTTTGCACAAGTTTGTGTTCATCTGTTGTGTTTTTTTCCCCCTTTAACAGCGCCATCTAGTAGTTTGGGACAGAATCACAGACATGCATTTCTTATCATCTTCTATTCACGTGTCTAAAACACACATTGTATTTCTTAAAAATCAGCGTTCAGGACTAAGCTGACTAATATCAGCTCCTGGCAAAAGGCCTCCTGCGGTTCTGAGAAATGAAGCAAATGCAAAAGTGGCAAAATGTGCAGTTCTTTGAATTTCCACTAGGGGCTCCAAAAGTGAGTCAATCCACATCGAACCCCATGTTAAAATCTTCAACTTTACAAAAACAAGGAAAACAAAACAAAAAACAAAATTCTTATGTAACTCATCAAGTAAAATTATGAGAGTCAAAAATGATCCACACTCTGGTTATATTAAAACTCCTGTTGTCTTATCAGCGCTTTTCGTTCAAGTCTATTGTCTACGGTCACTGCTGTGCAGGTGTGAACGTGTTACATCAGTTCATTTGTAATCGCGGACGCCCCACTTGTGATTTGCACAAAAGAAGAGCAGCATACAGTGATTTTTGTTTTGTTTTTTGGCGTCTGAGGGTGTACGTGGTGCTGAAACAACATTATTAAGAAAAAGGTTCAACAATCAACAGCTATCGTTACAGTGAGACACTTATTGAAGAGCTGAAGCCTGAACGTCGGACGACTGCTATTGAAGGGCTTAACTTCCACCTGTTTGGTCCCCTGAAACATGAAGAAGCTTTAGATGGAGTCAGCTCCTGGCAGATGGTGATATCCAGGGCTCCTCCACATTTGAGCTTCAAAACCGTTCCTCATCAAACCTGTGTGTCTCAGTGGGTGTTGTCCATCTTTTTTTCTTTTTTATATACTGGATGCTCTAGAGGTAATCACGTCTCAATCAACAGGGACGCTTTAAAAGACAAAAAATAAAAGCACCAAACTGGAGACCAAATTCCAGGATCAGAATTGAGTAACACCACTCGTGCTGGTTTTTAAAAAAATCCAAATTGTATACATACAGTAAGATTTCCTTGCTTGTTTCAAACCCTATGTTTTTTTTCTTAGCAACTTTAATAAGGATGGGGAAAACTGTAGGAAAATGTGATACATCATATCTCAAGCATGATCTTGCGTCTCATAACACCTGTGACTTATTTATTTACTGCAATCAAGACACACAGAACAGAAGCCAAAAATGTTGAGGGCGCACTCATCTTTAATGTTCTGTAAAATTTTCTCTGTTAAGCTACTGATTTATTTATTTATTAATCATTTTTAAATATTTTTTGCACTTTACCACCGATATATGGTTTATATATCCTTTACAAATTCAATCAAACCAGTGGACTAAAACGAGGAATAAAACTTCAAGATCGCAAACAGAACTTTTTGAGCTGATTGCTGAAGCATGGTGGTGGTATCACAAGTACAAGATGTGTTCAAGTCAAACCGGGGCTTTTTGATTGTGTAGAATAACAGAAACAGACCCTTTATTTCTCAATATAATCCCCTGCTAGACTAATGCACTCATCCCAGACATGATTGTTACTGGCTGCCTCAAGGCTTGAAACGCTGGCCTCCCAGGAACTCCTTAAATGACCCAAACATGTGGAAATGGCTTGGAGCGAGGGCAGGACTGTACGAGGGACGTGTCAAGTGGTGTCCCCACAGAAAGATGCGTCTCTTCTGCAAGGTAGCGACAAGTTAAATCGATTTTCAAGGCTCAGGCGTTCCATTCGCTGAATGTTCACGGGACTGCAGTGTGCTCCGAGCCACCTCGGCCGAGATCGTCATTCATGGATGTACGGCCTTCTTCAAAACGTTTGCACAGTTCAGATTGCACTGTGTTTGAAGTCTTGGGTAAATGTCAACTGCTTTCAGCCCTTCGTTCACCATAAATATCACCACAATTTCCAGTTTGATTTGAGCACCCCTCATCGGTAACCACGTTTAAGGCGGATCTTTCACGCTACTAAGGAAACACTTTACCGTCAAACATGTGGTCGTTCTGGTTATAGAACGCGGACTGGTCTGCGCCGTTGTCTTCGAACGGGATAGAGATTTCATAGCCGTCCTCGTTTTTCAAATCTGTCAAGAGAGTAGACCCGAGAGAAACAAGAAAGCAAAATTAAACCAAAAATATAGCAGCGAGCTTTGCTTATTTATTACATCCTGTGTTCCTACGAACTTCAATTAAACCAGGTTTACAGTTATAGATTATATAGTCAAAAGTATGTGGACACCGTAGAATCAAGTTTAAAGCCAGTGAGATAAAACATGGGTGGTTAAAGCAAACATTTTTCACAGGGGTCAGAGGTGAGGGCGTGTAAAATACCTGAACAGAGGAGCCAGAGTCCTTTTACATTCATTTACAGCCCAGCAACATGCAAATGAACATTCACTAAAGACTGATTAAAGATTGTTGTTTGCATTCCATACAAATACAAGAAAATGTACACGGCCATCAAAGTTCGATTTGTCCATGTAGTTACTGAAATTTTACATTATTGGAACACTATAGAAATTCTAACACAGACATGAAATTCTGACCTCAACTTGAAGGAAAAATTTATTGACTGGACCTTAGAGATGGGTAGGAAAAAAAAATCAATTGAGTGATGTATCGTGATTCTTCTGTGTGGCGATTCATGTATCACCACACTGACTCCAAAAAACAAACAAACAATAAATGTATATTTTATATATATATATATTACACGCCTGCTACACCGGCGGCAGGCCAAACATAATTTCTGTTTTATCAATTCCCACGCAAACCCCAGCAACTGGATGCCAGTGCCGGACCCAAGCACGGTTAGAAAGGGAGGGTTTGCGTCTGGAAGGGCATCCGACATAAAACCTGCGTTAGGTTTTTGTGCGGATCGAACGGTCCTGCTGTGGTGACCCCTTGGCGGCACCACCCGAAAGACTAGCAACATATAGATGATGGATAACTGTTTGCATGTGAGCTGTTAAAATGTTGCAGTTCCTCTAAACAGTGCATATTATATGCTAAGTTTGATTACAACTGTACCAAAGTCAGGAGAAAAATAAAGTAATAAAGAATCGGGGTCTTTATAACGTTGTGATGCTTACAAAATCGCAATACAAATCGATCGTGATATCATTGTATCGTGTGGCCCCTGCTGATTCCCATCTACTCTAGTAGACAAGAAAACATTCTGATGTCAGTTTGGGTGGGTAAGAGTGGGTCTCCAGTAAGTGTGGTCATCACTATTTGTGTAAAATATCTAAATATTCACAACCGGAAGTGACGTTAGTGCGATTATCTCCTGACAGTACGTGTTACCTGCTGAGTTCCGTGCACTTCTTTGTGATTCAGTCATTATTGCGGTCCGACATGGATCCTCTGAAAGCTCACAAACAACTACAAACAAACAAACAAACAATCACTCTCAGAGCAGTATACAGCAATAATGAGCTGAAACCATATCAACTCCATATTTATCATCCAGGGACCAACAAATAGTTTTAATATACAGTGAAATATACAAAATATATATCTGAGATGCTCAGTAACTTAAAGCTAGTTAGCTAACCGCTAGGTCAATTAAATAAGCTGCAAGACCGCACGTGCTCACGTTAATCATCAGGGCAGCATCAATTTAGCCTGACGCTACACATTTAACATGTTGTACTCGACTTACATTATTTTGCAAATTAGAATTATGTCAAAATAAACGCAATTTGCACAGATTTACTCACTTTGTTCAACTTGTTTGCAAGTATAAACGCTAAGCGCCGGTGAATAAATCCGGGATGTTGTTGTTGTTTGTTTGTTGCAGCGCGCGAATTACAGACACTCTGTGACATTTAATTTGTTTTTAATCTTTGGTGGTGTGGTTTTGTTTTGTTTTTTAGAATTTCGTGAATTATACCAGTATTTAACTTCTCTAATAAAGTCAACAATCAAAGAAAAAAACAAAAACGGACCGCCCTGGAGACCTGAATCGACTTCCGGTCATGCGCAGTAACGACTTGTCTGCGTAACCAGGCAACAAGGATTTCATATCCGACGTCTAAAGAAATGCCCAAAATATTCCGAATTTAATATTATTTTAAATCTGTTCATAAACCACATTCTGTATATTTTTTCCTGATTAATATATATAAATATATATGTTGTGAGAAAAGATAGAAAGAAATGATATATTACTGTCTTTAACACTTATTTTATATATATATATATATATTGTCAAATAAAATTTTATGCTTTTTTTCCCTTTACATCAGTAAAGTTTAAAAGTCTAAACTTGAAACCCGTGTAGAAAGAGTTGTTTTCAAACTGTAATAGTGTACCTGGAATTCAGGTGAGAACATAAGGAAAGGTGAAACCGGAAGTGACGTAAAAGTACGACGCACCCACGCAGGTTTAACGTCTCTTTCTCACGACACACCTGCGGAAAACAAAAACAAAACAAAAAACGTCGTTAAACTTTCAAACTTTTTTTGGTAAATTGTCGTAAATAGGTATGTATTTATATATATTTATATATGAAAAAAAGGATTAATAACTAACTTGTATTAGTATTGGATGATTTATATTAGTTGTATTCACTTAACCAGGAGTCCTAGGAGACTAGGTCTTGCTCCTGTTCATTACATCATTATTATTCTTATTATAATCAATTACAGCTACTTTCTCCATGTTGGTTTAAGGAAAAAAAAAATGAAAAAAGTTGTGAAAGTCTTTTGGAGGTAGTGTTGTGTAGAGTAGTTGTGTTCCAAGTGCTTCTTGTCTCTGCTGTTAGATTACAGGACCTGTTTGTTACCGCCGTGGGCAAAAAGTTTTGAGAAGGACACAAATATTCATTTTCACAAAGTCTGTATTTGTATAATTACAAACATTTATCTGCATTAAATTTATGCAAAGAGTCAGTATTTGCAGTGTAGACCCTTCATTTCAAGACGTCTGTGATTCGCCCTGGCATGCTGTCAATCAACTTCCAAGACACATCCTGACTGATGGCAGCCCATTCTTGCACAATCGGTGCTTGTAGTTTGTGGGTTTTTGTTTGTCCATCCGCCTCTTTAGGATTGACCACAAGTTCACAATGACATTAAAGTCTGGGGCGTTTCCTGGCCATGGACCCACAATTTTGATGTTTTGTTACCTGATCACTTTTGCGAGCTGCTTCATCATGCTTTTGGAAAGCATGAAAAGGCATTGTTCGTTACCAAGCCGTTTCTAGGTGGTTGGGAGAAGTTGCTCTCTTAGATAAAATAGCGAGTGAGCCCACTCCCTTGACTGAGAAGTAACTCAACACATGAATGGTTCTTCCCATTTTTTCCGGATTGGGGACTGGCACTGCATCCAGTGGCTGCGGTTTAGGCATCAGGTAGGAATTGAACCCAGGCCTTCTGCAGACGAGAGACCTACCACTGAGCCACCAATGTCCAGGCAAAAAGCTTGCAATACCCTGGTTGAACACTGTCTCATTTAAACTCACCTTATACACGTGTCAGCTGTAAGTAGCCTCGGATTCCAGGTTTGAGGTTTCTGCACCGTCTCCGTGGAGTCTGCCTGTTCTTCCCCTTGCTTTCCTCCAGACACTCCGGTTTCTTTACAAGATGTGTTTTATAGACCGATTGGTGTTTCAAGATCTCCCTGAGTGTATAATTGGTTATATGAACTGCCCCAATTATCAATCAGGTGTTTTCAAAGGATTTTTGTTTCTCACCACTTTGATTTCATCTAAATCCTGAAGCCCATGGTCGCAGTGAGTTGGCAAAGCATGTACAGGATGCACTGTCAAAAACTAGTTTAGTTATTATGTGATTTATATAATCATCAATAATTTCATCGTTACTCATTATATAACATGCATTCAGGAAGTGGCCGTGTAGAGTAGGTTATGTTCAATTATTTGTTTAATGAAACTCGTTATTATTCTCACTCATGTATTTATTTATTTATTAAATCTCTGACAGTATCGCAATGTCGTATTTTCATGGATAGACTTTCTGAACGCACTTTACAAGGGGCTTTCAAGTCAAAACGGGACTTTTATTTGTATAGAGCACAGGTCTGAGAGAAAAACTTCCCTTTACTTCTCTATATAATCCTCTGCTACATTTATGCACTTATCCCAGTGTTTCACTAGTGCTTTAATACCATCAAGGTAGACTATGACTAGACTGCCTGTCTGATTCACGTCTGAAACGCTGGCCTCCCATTAACTCCTTTAATGGCCCAAAAGTGTGGAAATGGCTTGGAGCGAGGTCAGGACTGTATAGTGGATGTTGCCATAACGCCCGGCCGAGTTCCTGTAATGTGCAAGACATGTGTAAACGATTGTATGTACAGTTCCCACAGACAGATGCGTCCGCAAGTTGGTGACACGTTACCTGTCGATTTTCAAGGATGAGGAATTCCACTCGCGGAATCATCACCGGAACGACTTTAATGTGTTCTTAGCCACAATGTTCTTTAAAATGCTTTATTTTTATGCCTTCGTTCATGAGAAAGTCCCGGGTTCACTTGAACGCACCTCGTACTTTGCAATCTTGTGTATCTGTAAGTGCCTGATACACTTGTTATGCTCATCAGATTCGACCCGTCAGTATGGTCTGTTGCGCCGGCCTGGCCCACTGCAAGGTGGCGCTGGCGTTCGCGGTCATCTTTGACCTGGTGGGAGTGATGGTGCTGCTTGTGGGAGTCTTCGTTCCGCTGGAGGTGAAAGGCCGAGATTTCGGTGACTTGTTAGTCTACACGGGAGCTCTCCTGGTACTGATGTCTCTCGGCGGTTGGGTCATGTGGTACAGTGGCAACATCGAGGGCCTGACCGTGAGCAAGGAGATGGGCCACATCGGGAACGCAGTGGACCGCATCGCGCGCAGGCTCAGCCGCAAAATGCGCATCCATCGCAACCACCCGGGTCCCTGAAGTGGAAATTCTCAACAAGCTGCCTAAGTAAGATCATGTTATATGTGTGAAATGTTTTGTGAAGTCAAATACAAGAAGTCATGATTGTGTCTCTTTTGTCTTTAATTTTAACTTCACTTTATCCCTTGCAGGTTCCATGATGAGTCTGAAAGATGCGATTATGCAACTGAACCCAAACAAGCAGGTCAAGAACTGAACATCATTCTGTTACGTGTGAATACTACGAATGAGAAAATAAGAAAATGCATCATATTTTGTTACATATGCGTTCTGGTGCTGTCACAAACGTCTCAGTACACTTTAACAAAAAAAAAGCGTATCGAACCCCATCTCCTGGTTGGATCAGGAACCAGCTGTCGCATGCATGACTTTTTTCCTCAACCCTATAGTTCAATTTCAACTAAAATTGTCTGTCTGTAACTCGTTGGTTAATTCAGACCTGATTGCATTTCAGTGTAAGTTTCTCGTTTTGAGTGTTTAAACATTTCTGTCTATCTTTAGCTGTATGGTTTGTAATATTGTAGTATGTAAAGATGCGGTAGACATCCTGTATATATTTTAATGCTAAATGTAATTCTCAGTATTGAAGAACTGCTCTGTTCGAGCACCTGAGAGGAAAAGGATTTTTTTTTTAAAGTCTTAAAAATATATATACAGTATTTGTTAATGTTGTGTTTTATAAAAAATAAAAAATGATTACCAGGTTGAAATTTTGGCTAATAAAGTACTGACAGTTGTGTTTGCCTTTTTTTTTGTTGCAATACTCATTGATAATTAATTCATCTGTTGCTGCTACTTTGATTTGTTTTCTCTTTCCTAAATTGGACACCTAGCGGATCCTCTCCCCTCTACGGTTTTATTCGTATAGTGCTTTAACAATGGACATTATCGTAAAGCAGCTTTATAGAATAAAAAAAAAAAAAAAGAAAGAAATATATTAGAAAATGTACTGACAAACGTATAGACTATCAGTTTGTCCCTGATGAGCGAGCTGTGGATGACGGTGGCAAGGAAAAACTCCCTGAGACGTCAATAGGAAGGAAACCTTGCGAGGTTAAAAGTTAAGTATAACTGGAAAGGTATTTAAGTTATTGAAAAGTCCACTTTTGTTGTTGGAGAAAAAAAAAAGTTTCGAGGAATTTCAGTCTTTAACTATTGAGCGGCTGCAGTCACAAACCCTCACAGAAAAACATCCTACATCAGCCAAGTGGAATCGTCCTCGGCCACCACACAAGGAGCCCATTCGGGGCCATCCTCAGCAGTGAGCCAGAGTCCTCCATGCGATGAAATGTCCAACCAGTCAGCTCTCCCCATCCCGAGGTGGCTGAAGGTTCACACATGCTTCCTAATGAAATGTATGAAGCTATACAGATGAGTGTTCCTGGAAGTTCCTGGGAAGCTAAGGAAAGTGTTAGCTGCCCTCTTCCACATACATGGATGATATTGGGATTCAGTTTAATGATTGATTTAAGATGTATAAATATGACTTGCGTAATACTATTCCTCTTTGCATATTTTAGTAGCAACCTTTAGAATACTTTTCATGGAGTGTGTATCCATTATAAAAATAAAGTGTCCCTCATTTGTTCTGCAATATATCTTAAGACACTGAAGGTATGCACGGTATACTTTTTTTCTTGTTCAGAAACAAGAGGTAGAAGCAGGGTAAACCTTGAATAGGGTGCCAATCCGTTCTAGGGTACACTTACACACTATGGCCAATTTGGGAACATGAATTAGTCTAATTTGCATGTCTTTGCACTGTGGGAGGAAACCGGAGCATCCAGAGGAACCCCACCAAGAACATGCAAACTCCATGCACACAGACCCCGAGGCGGGAATCGACCCCGAGGCGGGAATCGAACCCGGACCCTGGAGGCGATAGGCGACACTGCTAACCACTAAGCCCACCACGCCGCCTATAGTTCCACAATTAAATTTTAATTGTGTGGCAGATGTAACAGGCAGCATGGTGGCTTAGTGGGTAGCACTGTGACCTCGCACCTCCAGGGTGGAGAGTTTGCGTACCGCCTCGAGGTCTGTTTGCGTGGATTTTGCATATTCTTCCCGTGCTTGGTGGGTTTAGCCCGAGATCGTGGTGACAAGGAAAAACTCCCTGAAACGACATGTAGAAGAAAAACCTTCAGAGGAACCAGGTTCAAATGGGAACCCGTCATCATTTGGGTGATACCGTTAGAACTAAAACAGATAGATAAGTTGATTAGACAAATTTTTTGAGACGCGTCATGAATCAGAAGGACCATACAGAATGTTATCTCAGTATCAGGTACATACAGTAGTCACAGGTATTGGGTAGCAATGAGTCAAATCTGCTTTTTTATTTTATTAATACATGTGCCAACAACTTTGTTCACATTTTATAAAAAATGTACAGCGCCATCTGTTGAATTTTGTAATGAACGGAATATTTTACTTGTTATCCTGAAGTGTGTGGAATGAAGGTGTGAGATCGCGTTTATTAAGTAAATTTCAATTGCACACTCATAAGTGCATATTAAAAAATGTACACGCCATCTGTTGAATTTTGAGAAGAACTAATGATTTTTTCAGGGGTGATATTTTATGATATAAGGACATTTTGTATTTAAATTTCACAGTAGCATATCTTCTCTTCCTGTGGGCTGATTGCGATGAAACAAAGCCTACATGTTACCTCAGGCTCGGCCAAATACACCTGTGAAAACCTCGTTAAAATTTGTTGAGTAGTTTTTACGTGATGCGTGCACAAACAGACAGACAAAAATAATTTTTAAAAATTATGTGTCTTGATGTGTTCTATTACTTATCTTATGTCACCACAAATATCTTTAATGTACAGACACGCCAAATTTACTGCTTTATTTTAGAAATAAAAATGAGAACTTGACAGTTTTATTATAGATAGATAAATAGATAGATGTCACAAAAGTGTATCATATCTCCACACATCTTCATCCCCTTCAATGTGTTCATATATGTCAGATATTAAACATTAACAATGTAGGTGATAAAATACATATACAATTCTCAATCAAAAGTCTATATACGACAAAAAAATTAGGAACTACATTTCTAGGTAAAAATTTTCTCTAAAGCTCACATTTTAGAATAAAAACGAAGACCACCCTTCTTCTCAGCATATTTCATCATCCTCTTCGTCACTTTCTTTCCCCAGCACATCCTTGAGCTCTCTCTCGCAGTCCTCACACCCTTGCGTCCCACACCTTCCTAAGAGGACCAGTCCCTGACTGTTTATTCCTTCCATCGCCACCCCAGGAAGTCCCTCCTCCTTCCTAGAGGGCCATGTGGTGTCGATTACCTTTCCCTGAAGAGGAAGGTTGATGGAGTAGATGCTGCCGTTTACACCGGCCATGATGATATCTTCATAAGGTGGAGCATGACTGGCGGTCTCTTCCAGGCGAATACGAGCACGGCGCTTCATCTCGATCACCCTCTTAGTGTAGGAGTTGAGGGTGAAGACAGCAGCAGCCATGCAGCAGCTGAATGAAATCCAAGCCAGACTGGAAGAAAAAGTAGTTGTGTGTGAGCGTTTAAATCAAATAGAATTAAGAATAAAATGGAATGGGACAAAAGGTGTTAGCACTGTCGCCTTGCATCTCCAGAGTCTGGGTTCGATTCCCGTCTCTATGTGCATGGAGTTTGCACGTTCTCCACATGCTTGGTGGGTTTCCTCCGCTTTCCTCCCACAGTCCAAGGACATATAGATTAGGCTAATTGGCGTTCCCAAATGTGAATGAGTGTGTGTGCCCTGCGATAGATTGGCACCCTGTCCAGGTTATACCCCACCTCGTGCCCTAAGTCTCCCTTAGGATAAGCTCCAGGTCCCCCCCTGTATAGACAACGAGGCGAGATGAGATGGGACAAAAAGTTAAAGCTTACGCGAACGACCAGCCGTAGTCCCATGTCTGCGGTCTCCAGTCTTTAGGACCGATGCTCACAGTCAGCTGAAATACCGTAGTGTACATCATATGTGCTACCATCCCCATCATTCCTGAAACAGTAGCAATGTCATGGGAATGAAGTACATAAATAATTAAACTAGCTTTATTACACATGTTCAAAAGTATGTGAACATCTGTTCTTTAAACTCCCATGTGTAAATGATTATTTTTATTATTGGTTATACTGGCGAATCATGGAGTATCATGTAGGAATGGGATGTTTAACAAGCACAGACAGAATGGGTGTGATGGTCAGGTGTCCATAAACTTTTGTGTATGTTAGTCTGAGCACACAATACCGTACCAGAGAAAACGGTGCATATGGCAGCGAAGGCATTGACCTTAAGTGCATGCATCTCCTTTTTTAAGCAAAGTAACAGCAGCTCCATCCACATCATAAGAAATCCCAAGGCTAGTAGAGTGATATACATGAACTCTGAGAACAAGGAGAGCCAAAGAATTCCTAAAGATGTAAAAAAAAAAAAATAAGGAAAAACCCAGACACGTAGGTTTATTATAGACATTCTTTCTTATTAGTCTTTAAAATGGCGGCATAGTGACTTAGTGGTTAGCACAATCGCCTTGAACCCTCCAGGGTCTGGGTTTGATTCCCACCTGGGGGTCTATGTGCATGGAGTTTGCATTTTCTCACCATGCTTGGTGGGTTTCCTCCGGGGACTCTGGTTTCCTCCCACACTCCAAAGATATGCAGATGAGACTAACTGGCGTTCCTAAATTGCCCGTAGTGCGTGAATTTTATGGTTGTAAAATGAGAATAAATACAATGGTAATTACCATTGGTCTCCAAGGTCCCTAGTTGGACAACAGAGGTTCCAAGGTGGATGGATGATGAATTGCTGGAATCATACACCCTGTACAAGCACTTTGTAAAATATCTGTGGAAGTCTGCACTGGTGCTACATGGACATCACAGAGGATCTTCTCCAGCTTGTATAAAGCTTTCTCACATCAGCATTACGGCACATATAGTCCAGATGATAATTACTGACAGGAGGCTAACAGCATGCTCCTGACCACCAGATAACCACCAGTAGAACATGAGAAGAAGTTTCTACGAAGGCTGCATGACAAGGGGATTTACATTAAATATTAACGTCATAGTTTTGAAAATACATTTACATATCCGTTTACCTTCTGCTTCCCCAGGAGTCAATTCAATGAAACTCCGACATTTCTCTCCTGAAACAGAAACCTGGTTCAATCCTGGTTCAATTTTAAACCCACGTACATTGTATTTTATAAATGACCTTGTTGATAAACCCCCTCTTACCATCACCATTATGCAGTTTCTCACAGGAATGCCAGAAACCTGTGTGAAAGTATCTAAGCATGTATTTGTCCTCTCCTGTTTCCCAGATATAGTGGACCGCATTGGCCAGCTTCTTCACCTCCATCTGAGCTTGCTCCTCCTTCTGCTTCGGGGATATTGTCACACTGGACTTTTTGGGGTCTGGAGCTGAGCTCTCTGCATTTGGGTTTGGAGTGGAGATAGAGGGTGGGGTGGGGGTGGAACACATGCAGAATGGTTACCGTCAGAGTTGGGAACAGTCCAATGCATTATTAAGACCTGGAAGGATTCAGATACGTTAAAGGTTAAGATTCAATCACTTGTCACATGATTTTTTTCCTCATATCACAGTTAGGGAGCTGAAGTCAGAACCAATGAGGATACAGTACCCCAGAGCAGACAGGTTTAAGGGCCTTGCTCAGGGGCTCAGTGGTGGCAGCTTGGAGGTGCTGGGGCTTGAACTACCAACCTTCTGGTTAGTAACCCAGTAACCCACAGCCTTCACAGTTTGAGTCACCACTGCTCCCACATGATAGTGCTGTCATGAATGAAGGTCATGTGGTCTGACAAGTCCAGACTGACCCTGCTCCAGAGTAATGGGTGTATCAGGGTAAGAAGGGAGGGGCATTAAGGGAAGCACCTGTGATCATTTTCGCATGTGAACTGGCCACCAAATTGTGTGTCGTAATCAAAGGTAAAGGAGCTCGAATGAAATATTAGTGTGTGATTTTTTTTGCCCAGCCAGTGCATTTATCTAAACTATTAAAGCATTTAAGAAAATCTAGTTAACTCAAAAGTGAAAAGAGAGAAAAGGGATTTTACACTAAAAAAAAGACACAGTGATGAGACTTGCACAACATCTGATTCTTAATTAATTAATTAATTAACATCTGCATTTGAGATTGTATTTACAGTTTTCTCTCTCTCTCTCTCTCTCTCTCATTTTCCTTTTCCTTATGTCCTTTCGTTCTCTAGATTTTCCCTTTTTTCATCCTTCCTTCCTCTTATTTTTCTTTCTTTCGTTCTCTCTTTCTTTCTTCTTATTTTTCTTTCTTTCTTTTTCTTCCTTCCTCTTATTTTTCTTTCTTTCTTTAATTTCTTTCTTTAGATTTTCCCTTTTCTATCCTTCCTTCCTCTTATTTTCCTTTTCCTTCCTTCCTTTTCCGTTCTTCCTTCCTTCCTTCCATCCTTTTATTTTTCTTTCTTTTTTTTCTTTCTTCCTCTTATTTTTCTTCCTTCTTTCCTTTTTTCTTTCTTTTTTTTTTAAGGTCACTGGTGGTCATATAAGCATTTCACTGCATATCGTACTGTGTATGACTGTGTATGTGGCAAATAAAATTTGAATTTGAATCTTTCTTTCTTTCTTCCTCTTATTTTCTTTTTTTCTTTCTCTCTTTCTTTCTTTCTTTTTTCTGTCTTGCTTCATTCTTACAATGCCAATCAGTTAGTTGGCCAAAATGTAAAAAATCTAATTAAATCTGAAATTGAAACACTTTTCTCAGTATTCAAGCTCGACATTCGGAGGATGTTCAGAACAGTGTGTGTGTGTGTGTGTGTGTGTGTGTGTGTGTGTGTGTGTGACTGAAGTCAGAATGAAACTGAAAACCTCCTGTTATTGTTT
>JAQMYJ010000021.1:13099542-13125848 GCA_030014305.1 Clarias laeviceps | reverse complement strand
ATTTTTGTGAAGCTGCTTTGAGACAATGACCATTGTTAAAAGCGCTATAAAAATAAAATTGAATTGAATTGAATTGAATTGAAAGTTGTTCAGCTCAATGAGCTCTAAATGTGTACCGGGTTTTGCGTGTATAAAAAAATCCTTAGGAAAACAATAGGGCCCTTCACACATTATGATGACATTAGGCTGATGTCATAGTGCTTGGGCCCTAAAAAACATGAACAAGCTTAATCAGTAATCAGTAGAAAGCATGAATCAGTAGGACTGGGAATAAACAGCGGTGTGGCCATAACAAAACCACTTATTAGTGAGACTAAAAAAACGTATTTTTTCTTGGGAGCATAAAGATTGGACTTTGGAATGATGGTCTGATAAGTTCAGATTTACCCTATTCCAGAGTGATGGGGATGCCAGGGTGGGAAGGTAAGCGATGCACCCATCATGCATGGTGGCCACTGTACTGTACAGTCCTCTGGAGACAGTGTTATAATCTGGGGTTGCTTCAGTTGCTCAGGTCTATTCTCATCAACGTTATGCGACAACAAAATGAAGTCAGCTGACCACCTGAATGTGCTGAATGACCAGGAGTTTTTCTACCCAAATGGTACGCATACTGTATATTCCACACCCAGACTGGGAAAGAGGTCCATGAGGGAGCATGAGGAATCATTTTTACATTGACTTGGTCCCCACAAACAATGCTAAATGCAATCAACCAAAAATATTACTGTGTGCAACTTTATTTTTGGCCAGGCAGTGTAAGTTTAAATGAATTTCTTTTTTTTTAATTATTATTATTATTATTATTATTTTAGTCAGACCTTGATGCTTGATTTAGTGCTCGGTCTTGGATTTGTGGTACTGTACATTCAATCTTAAAACTAATCTAATGTTTGTTTCTGTTGCACAGCATTTTTTGTGGGTTTCTTGGAGCTTTCTTCGTCTACTTGAACCGGCAGATTGTCCTGTTTATGAGAAGACCCAACCCGCTTACATGGTTTCTTACCAGACAGTAAGAGTGACATGTAAATAGAAAGAAAGAGAGAGACTACAGTATGTCTGCCTGCATATACTGTATAGTACTTGCCAGTTTTAGATTTTGGAGAAACGTTTTCCCAAATTGACTTGGCTGGTTGTTCTCGTTGCGTAATCAAACTTAAAATCAGACCTTACTAAAGATTCTTTATCTCGAGATGTAGTTTTTATACTGTACAGTATATTGGTGGATTAGCAGCTCAAGAAATTATTGCAATGAATACAATTAAACCATTTTTTTTTCTTCCCTCACACGCAGCCGACTAATTTACCCAGGAGTTGTAACTTTTGTCATTGCAACGCTGACATTCCCTCCGGGATTTGGACACTTTATGGCTGGGGAGGTTAGAGAAACACTACTTTGTTTCTGATATTACAAGTGGATATCATACTGTATTGTTCAGTCTCTTTATTAAACAGTTCAATCTTATTTTTAAACAGCTCATGCCAAGAGAGGCTATAAACTCTCTGTTTGATAACTTCACCTGGGCCAAAATATGGGGTGCGCCGGCTCCACCTGGTCTGGGACGATCTTCTGCCTGGCTTCATCCAGATGTCAATGTATTCATCGTACTGCTTCTCTTCTTCATCATGAAGGTAAAGTTCGGTTTATATTTATTTTCCCACCGTATCTTAACTGTATTTTATGTCTTTGTTTAAACTTGAATCATCAAAAGCGTAACATGTGGCTCGGCTTGCCTTGATAGACACAGTGCTGTGCTGAGAGATCAGGTGTAGGATTATATGATCCTCGGCCCGAAGTAGATATCATGCTTCAGGAGAATTGCTGAGACTTGCATGCTGTGGATTGCGCTGGCTATCGCCCATCATAAATGCCTGGCAGCAACCAGAGTGATCAAGGGCCCTTCTGCTACATCGTAACTGGCGAAAGTAGTAGTGGCACAAAATCTTACTATGTATTGCTTATTATTTATCTATCCATCCATCTATCGTCTATACTGCTTATCCTGCTTAGGGTCACAGGAGGTCTGGAGCATATTCTCAGGGCACAAAGTGCACTAATCAACCTACAGCACGTCTTTGGAAAGTGAAAGGAAACCCTCCGAGGACATGCATATAGACCAGAGGCGAGATTCAACCCCCAACCCTGGATGTGCAAAGTGCCAGAGCCACTCAACAAGTACACTACGGCTATGTGTTGTATGCGCTATAAGAGCTTGAGCGAGGTCCAACCCGAGAACTCGACTTATGCCGAGTGCAGTCTATATGATTTTAGCCCTGATTTCCTTGTCACACTCTAATGCTTGGGATTTGTCACCAGCCCAGTGACAAATCGCTGTATGCCCTCCATGGTGACAGCTTGTCTAGTGCGAGTGGTTCTGCAATGCTTTTTTTTTCTCACTCTGCAAGCTGTCGCAGATGCTCTAATATTTTCGAGCGTGTTTGATATTCTTTGCAATGAATCTTGTAGCGTGAGCGTGTCCATGACAAGTACTAAACATGATAAGCAGAAGCCAATGGGAGTCAGAAAGCTCACTATTGTGTGCATGGTGATGCCTCTGTGAGAAATGATTGAAAATGAAACATTGTTCTCTTATTTCTCTTTTTGGTTTGGTCATGACAATATAACAAGATCAGGCATCCTTTATAAGGGATCTCTCCAGGAGATCAAGTGGATCTCCCTTAATGGTCATAATGCAACTAATGTTATATAACTATTGGCCTGTAGTTACTGTACATACAGTACAGTGTAAATGTCCTGAGCCCATTTAGTTCTTCATATTAAATTAAATTGAATGATGTAGATTAAAGGAAAGAAATTGGATCAAATGTTTTATTGTGACAGGCTGCAAAGTGCCTGTTTTTGTTAGTCTTTTGGCTATTCCCATCGAGGTGTCGCCACAGCGCACCATCTGATCTGCACAGGATTTATGCCCTCCCTGACACAACCCTCCCATTTTATCCGGGCTTGGGACTGGCACTGCATCCAGTGGCTGGGGTTTTGGGCATTGGCTGAGAATTGAACCCAGGCCTTTCACGTGGCTTTTGGTTTTAGTTATACCGTTCACATTTTTTTTCAGCAGCAACTTCATTCCCCCTCTCATTTGTTCCAACCAGTCAGCATCCAGCATCACCAGTATACTATTCACCAGGCTGATCATCTCTCATCATCTGCACCTGTTTGTCACTGGTTCATGCCTTAAGTTAGATGGTTTTGTGCTTGAATGGTTCATAAGTCGCTGTATGGCTTAACAAACAAAAAACATTCCTCTTAAACTGCGCAGGTACAGGGACTGGGCTGAAAAATGAGACCTATTCATCAAGATTATATCAAAAATACAAGAACGTCTGACTCTTTGAAAGCAAAGTATGAAGAAATGATTTGCAGCTCTGTATGTTTTAGTGTTTTGTCTTCCAAATCTGAACATGCTTTGCCCTCATGTAACTGCTCCTCTGTTAGCTGGTCCAACTGATTTACAGATTTTGTATCAAGTGACTAACAAGCCATGCAGCCTGATAAACGATAACCGTGTGAGTCCTTGATTCTTGGAATTACTTGAGATATCCTCCGCTCTGACTATGTGGCAATGCTGATGTTGGTATATTGTCTGACAGATTTACACCCTGATTCAAAGTTGAATCTGACCCAACCCGAGGCTAGATAACGTGCTAGTCTCAAACCCCTATGTCCAACAATGATTCATAAGCAGAGTAAAGAGGCCACTCTCTAGATGAAAATGCCCAGCCTGGTGTCAGACAAGCCTCTGCTTAATCAATAACCCAGAAACTTGTAAGCTCATACATTAAGCCAAGGACTGGTCTGCTCTGTCAAAGGAATAAGAGAATGCTACATATACTTTTCAGCTGCATCTGGGAAGGTTTTTCCAAGCTGATGCAAGTACTTCAATAGCATGCTGAAGTGCCTACAATCTCGGCAAAGGAGTGCATTGTGACATCCAAAAAAAGTGCCACTCTTTCATACAGTTGAGGCTCTGACTTGCTAATCAGTTGGGGTTAGGGGTCTTGCACAATGACCCAACAGTTGCAACCCACCAGTGGTGAGCTCAAACCCCCAAGAGCTCACCACTGTTGGGTTGCAACTGTTGGGTCATTGTGCAAGACCCCTAACCCTATGCTCCGAGCCACTGCATCCAGTGCAGGTCCCAAGCCCGGTCAGGGTTGTAATTGGAAGGGCATCCCGCATAAAATCCTGTGCCGGATCTGCCAGACAAAGCAACCACGTTTTCATACAGTGCTAATTATCGTGCCACCGTATAAATCATATTAATGTGACAAAAACCACCATTACTTGACTATTTTATTGATTCTATTGGACTTACCTGCAGCTGTAGATCCCTCTGTAGGGAGCTGGTCTCAAGGTTTCCGTCATAACACTTGAGCCTGGGGACACCAGGCCCAGGGCATAGGATAGCTCTCTGTCAGTCTGGTTTATGTATGCTAGCAGGTGTTATTGGACACACTCTACATTGCTGGTCACATGCCAGGGTAATTTTTTTGGCCTGCTGCTGTCCAACAACTCACTATCAAACGTGGGTCTCCCTGTATGTGTTGCTGCCATCTGAGCATGCCACATCGCTATGAATCGCGTCACACTGACGCTCATAAACTTATTACAACCTTTCTGAAAGAAGCAAGCTGCCTCAGGCCAGCCCATTCACCAATGACACCCCAGGACCCCAATACCTCTCCGAATGGACTGCAATGAGTGGCATTAATACTGCCTTTTTCCTATTACTTCAGCAAAAAGTGTATAAGAACTGGGTGACCATTTAACTTGGGGGTCACCTTGCCACTTAACACAGTCCACAATCAGTCTAAAGGTGTTTTGATTCCTCATGACATTGTGACTTATGCAGTAACTCTTCAGGCTCTTAGGAGGGGTGAAATAGAAGATTAGTCACATATGAAACTGTAGTCCTAAGAACACCACGGTTCCCAGGTATTTGGAACCAGCCCTGATCCAAGCTGAAGGTCACATGGTGGAATGACAAATGTATCATCATACATTCTTCTTAAGTTTGGTTGGAAAGTCTTGGCATGTGTCTGATAGTCATTCAAGTGAGATTGACTGCCCCTAGTGGCTGTCTAGTGATAGACATGTCACTGTGACTGACTTTCGGGAAGTTAGAACTACTATGGGTTATTTCTTCTTGTTCTCAGGACAACATGCATCGTACCATAATAGAAATTAAGCAATTAAGATTATCTTGAAGACATGACCAATAGAAGACCCGGCGCTAAATGATTGAGTTGGATTGGATACTTTTTATGCTTGGGGTTTTGTCCATTAACGATAATGTTTGTCTGTGTTAGTAATAGATAATAGATAACAGTAATAGATAACTGTGTCATAGTTTAACAAAGAATCTCGGATGGTGATGTAAAAATCTAGAAAGTTATACTGTAGGTAAACATGGAGATGTGAGAAAAAGGACCCAGTACAAACCCTGGATTGACTATTTATTTATTTATTTATTTATTTATATGGAAATACTAGATTACTAGAGTTTCTAACAGCAGGGTAGAGTGTTGCTCTTAGGAATGTACAGGCTGTAATATACAGCGTAGTAATGTTTTGAATGTCACAATCTCTAAAATTAGAATTTTATGTAGTGATAAAATACAAGCGGAGCGAAGCATCTTTGCGAAATGCACCTTTGCTCTTATCCGAAATGTCAGCACTCTTGGAACACTGCTTATCCAGTCACATTATTATAAGACAGTTAAACCCTGGAAAAGAATCACTTATGTTGTGAAACTTTACCTGGCGCGAAATGGTTTAAGATACTTCTGGAAATACTGGATTGTCATTGAAACAGAACTCTTTAAATCAATTTTAATGAACAAAAACACTTCCCAACAAAATATAAATAGATCTTTTTTTTAAAAAATAAAATCAATACCTTTTATAAGTTAATAAACATGTACACTAATGTCTTCAGTCTTTAAAGTGCAATTAATTTAAGGGGGATCATATACAAAATATTA
Organism: Clarias laeviceps; assembly: GCA_030014305.1. NCBI lineage: Eukaryota > Metazoa > Chordata > Actinopteri > Siluriformes > Clariidae > Clarias > Clarias laeviceps. Next base: position 13,119,842 of record JAQMYJ010000021.1, on the reverse strand, counting down.
GCCACCAGCTTTAGCATAAAGGCTTTTCAAACTTTGCTGTTTATTTTAAAAGTTAAAGAAAGTTTTAAAGCAATTCAACGAGAGTGCTGTTGTTCTGGATAGCAGCACAGCTGAGACGATATCACAGCTGTGCTAACATATAGTACAACTGCTTGACCTCTAGTCTGATATTGCATATAGCATTAAAAGGAAAGCTAGTGCACAATGCCTAATGTTCAATCCGTTATTCCACACATCAATTAGTGACCTTGATAAGGAGAGGGATTTGAGATTCAGCCATGAACAAACCTCTTTCCAGTACTGTAGACCGTACAGACCTACCTTCACCCATGCTGGTGTCTGTGTATTTTAAGGTTATTAGAATACTTACTGTGCAGAGTGACACATATAGTTAAACATCCCAGTGCTGTTATGCTCTATATTAGCACTCATGAATTTGGTTCTTGTTCAATTTAGATTGGAACTAACTGCTGTATAATTAATGTTATTAATATCTTTGCAGTTCTGGATGTCAGCTGTTTCAACGACAATGCCCATTCCCTCTGGAGCATTCATGCCTGTGTTTGTACTTGGTAAGATAATGATAACGTGCAATAGTAGAAACTAGCCATTGTCCTTCTGCAATAAGTTGCCTTTCTGTTGTTAATGAAGTGACCAAAGGAAAACATCTAGCTCTTAAGAAAGGAAGTACAATTCAGTAACAGACAAGTCACTTTCTTTCTTTCTCTAGGCGCAGCATTTGGTCGACTAGTTGGGGAGATCATGGCCACTCTGTTTCCTCATGGTATTCTCTTTGATGGCATCCTCTACCAGATCATTCCTGGAGGGTATGCAGTCATTGGTCAGTCTTACTTCCAACTTCTCTTCTCTTCTCCTTCTATCTTTATCTCTTCATCACAAACCGTAAATTTCACTGAACAATTCTTCAACCAATCAAATCTCCATATCAACTCCATATCTGAAATGGCAGCAAATGCTGTATTAATAAGTACAATAATTTATGTGTCTTTGCATTGTATAAAAACTTATTTACTCATTAAAATCACTGAGGATAATCCAGCTCATCCAAATCATGCAGAGCAATCATTCTTTAAAACCATCCAGCTGACTTCCCACTTGATTCATTTTGCTTCCAAATGACCCTAGTGCTCATAGAACCATAATTACATGAGTAATGTTCTGTTTCATGATTTGATGTCAGTCTTTTGGATAGCAAAAGAACACTATGGCTGCGGGTCATCACAAAGCCCAGTCTTGAGGTCACTCTGGAATCATAACAGGTGAGGAAGCTTAATGCCGGGCATGTAGTTCTACAACTTTTTCAGTAAGGCGATTAAGTGCTCATAAAATGACCATTTAGACCTGGATCATGTACTGAACACTTTCCACCTACGACCATACATGGCCCACTTAATAGAAACTATTGTGTCTTTTGGACAAGTGAATCACAGCCCACAGTGTTTCATTCTAGAAGTGCCAAGTTGTCCCATCTATTTGGGACAATATTCTGGGAGACCAGACTTTTCATTTGCTAGTGACAGTAGTGGAAATCAATATGTGAACAAAATCAGCACTAGAGGTGGAAACTCATACAGTCGGACAAGCTGTCTGCTAGTGCATCATGACTTGATGGATTGTCCTGTTTTACCAAGTATAACCAGGGAGTCTATTTTGCATCATCATAGAAATTCACCTGTACCCCACCAAATCTTTCCATAATACGTGGTAGGTGTTTCGCCTGCCATGTGGAAGGCCCGGGTTCGATTCCCAGCCAGTGGCCAAACACCCCCAGCCACTGGACGCAGTGCCGGTCCCAAGCCCAGATAAGGTTGCGTCAGGAAGGGCATCCGGCGTAAAACCTGTGCCACGTTGTTGTGCGGACTGGATATTCCGCTGTTGCGACCCCTTGCCGGGAGCATCCGAAAGACCAACAACACTTCTAGGTGCAGGAGCCACTCTCACAGACAATCTACCAGACGTTGCAACATTGGTTTATGGCACAATACTAATTTCTCTCAGATTCAAGACAATAGTTACAATGGGATGACATGGTAATGCGTGTGAGGAAGGTAGACATGTCCCAGGTGACCTGCTCCTTAGTATCCTAATAACATGGCCTCCTTCTTGCACAACATCAATGCTAGATATTGGCCAAAGGGTATCGTTTTCAACTGAAATACCTACAGAACATAAAAATATTCATTGCACAAATGCACTTTAAACTAGTGTTATAGTTACATGGTATAAATATGAGGCAAAAAAATTATTCCCACTGTCTTATCAGCACTTTCCTTTTCTGAACATTAATTAACATGAATTCTTTAGCCAGAACCTTTGACTCACCCTTGTAACATCTAATTTTTTAACATGCAAAACAGGAACATTCTCCAATCCAAGATTCATGTGATTTAGTTCTGTCCTGACCCACAATGTTAAAACAATGTCCCATGGGACTTGCTATGGACCAGGGAGTGGTCTGCTTGATAGATTGATAGGGCTTGTTGATGGACACTGGGCTGATGAACCAGATTATGACCGATGTGTCAATTCCATTTGGGTTTTCTGATTTCTAGTTTCTCAAACATGTGTACCCTTGAATCCTGGTCTATGTTTTGCACAGCCTGGAACCAGGCTTTGATCAGCTCTATTACAGAAAGGCAGTTAACTGCAGATTGGGTGATTATTCCAGTGGAAGTAGCAAAGTGGTTATGAACTGGCTGCATGTGCCATGTGCAAGGCAATGCTGTAACATCTCACCAGACTGTCATCTGAGCAAATTCCTTGTAAAATGAAACCACCAGTTTCATGATGCAAATGCCAATCCATTGACTATTAAGGTGTATGGTGCATTCCACAGTAAAATTCCATCTAAATTTCTTTTCAATTAAGTTTCTTCTTTTGCAGGTGCAGCAGCATTGACAGGAGCTGTCACTCATACAGTCTCTACTGCTGTGATTTGTTTTGAGCTGACTGGTCAGATCTCCCACATTCTGCCCATGATGGTAGCAGTGATCCTGGCCAACATGGTGGCACAAGGACTCCAACCTTCCCTCTATGACTCCATCATCCAGGTCAAGAAGTTGCCCTATCTCCCAGAGCTAGGTTTTGGACATATCAGGTGAGAACATCTGTGTGAGGAAACCCATACCATTTGTTAGGGTAAACTTTAGGGCAAATATGTCATCTAGGAGTTTTAATTAAATGCTGTTCACATCTCTCACGTGGCTGTAGGCCAAAAAGATTAATATTTTTGAGCTCAGTGTTTGGCAACTACTACCGTAAGAGTAAACCAACAACCATCTTCTCTTCATATTGTTAATCTGCTTAAATATGTAGATTTTTCTTTATAACATCTGACCATTTTTCTCCAGGGATGCCATTCTAATGTTTGTTCAGTTCTTTGTCATTTTGAGATTGTACTAATGCAACTCCCTATTCAACTACCCCAATTTTTACTTCTCACAATCACTCTTCTCTTAATCTTTTCTTATTCTACAGCAGAGATCCTGCAGATTCTTACCCCCTTCATAACTTGCATTATGAATTAAAAAAAAAATCCCACTCTCAGACATACAGTATAACTCAGACATCAGGAAATACTGACCAGCCAAGCTCGATCACAAGATGTTCTTGTCCATCCTACGTCCTTCGAATTTGTGGCAAAGCCTCTGGTTTCCCTCAGGGCTCAGCATTGTGCCCTGTTCTGTTCTCCCTCTTAGTGAGGTCATACCCATAACTCTTTATATCCCCCACTCTATGCTGATGATCCTCAACTCATCCTTTTCTATTCCTCATTCAGACACTCATGCTTCCGTTCAGATCTCAGCTTGTCTGGCAGGCATCTTGTCATGGTTGGGAGCTAAATCCCAGAAACTAAATCCTAGCAAGACTGAGCTGCTGCCAGTATGCATTATGTATGGGATGATTCTTCTTCTCACTTCTGTTCATAGTACACATATATTTTACAGAATAAAGTGTGCTCTATGAGTGTGACTGTAATATATGGCTGATTTCATGCCATCACATCCTTCATGTTGTTAGACGATTTTTGTATTTTGTTCAGTTCAGCCTTATTTACATTGTTCTTTTAGCAATACGCTTCAAAAAGTAAACTTACAGAAATCCAGATGTAGATGTAGAGTCCTTTTGATCAATCCAGTGGCTAAAATGGCAATGGGCATACTCCAAAAAATGACATGAGACAAACTTTCAAAGAAAGCATACTCAGAAAGAAGCCCATCTCTTGTGTAACTGTGGAATTTATGAGTATAAGCATATTGTAATGTAGAATTTTTGGGGTGATCACAGGAAAGTCTATATGTTTACAGCCACAGTTCATAAGTACAAATTTATATAGGTTAGATTATCTACTGTATCAAGACATACAGTTTTGGGCATAAATTGATTTCTGAAACTATTACTGTATTTGTAAGCTCTATTTAATGTTTCTACATTTAAAATAGCTTTATATAATCTTTAAATATTTTAATCTTTTGAGACCCAAATGCCTCACATGACATTTTCTCCCAACTACATTGTCCACACAGTACTGCGTAAAAAACGACTTAAGTCCCCCCCCCCACCCCCCCGCCCTATATTTTGCCTTCATAGATCCAGACTTTCTTGTATTTTTTAAAATGTAGTCTTGAGGAATAGTTCTCCAGGCTTTCCGAAAGACTTATTTGGCACTCATTTTCAGTCCAGTCCCTGTACCTGAGCAGTTTCAGAGGAATGTTTTTGTTTGTTAAGCCACACAGTGACCTATGAACCATTCATGCATGACTTATGGCATGACCCAGTGAGAAATAGGTGCAGATGATGACAGATGATCAATCCGGTGATTAGTTGGAACAGACGAGAAGGGAAATGAGGTTGCTGCTGAGGTTGTTGCAGTATATAAACAACCAATTTTTTCAATTGTATTTTTAGGCACTTTGTAGCCTGTTGCATTAAAACATTTGTTCCCCTTTTATTTAATTTATTTTAATATGAAGAAATGAGTTGAATTGGCCCAAAACTTTTGCATGGTACTGTATATCCTTTTACGATGAATACACTGATTAAGGTAATATTTATTAGGTGATAATGAACAGAAACAGTGAAGAGAAATGACAAGGTTCACAAAAGCAGAGGGTGTCTGTCGAGATGTAAAAAGTGTAACCATGCTGTGCTGTACAAGTGTTGCCAACTTAGCAACTTTGTCGCTTTATTTATCAAGTATTCAGACCCCTCTAGCGAACCATTTTTTAAAAAGCGACTAGCGACAAATCTAGCGACTTTTTCTGGTGTTACTGGAGACTTTGATGTGTCCGTACCGTAACATTCTTAGACTTCTCAACTTGCTGCAGCAGGAGGAGCACTGGAATTGTGACATTAAAAAGAAAAAAATAACAAATTCTTAAAAAAAACAACAACATTAACTAATTAACACTGGCTTCTATATTCCTATTGATTTTCTTTTTCTTTATTATACAATTAACAAAAGCAAAACAGACCTCTAACACTAGCTTGTTCTATTCTATCTCATTTCATTTTTATTTTATTACATAATAATAAAAACCTTGCTACATGCACTGTGTTAAGCTAACTGAGACTTGTTATAGCACTTGCATATCATTGCTCTTTTTTTTTTTTTTTTGAGTGCTTTAATTAAAAATAAATAACCAAATACTGTATATAAGCAGGATATTTGACAGAAAAAAGTTCATTTTTATACTTCTAACGTATTTAGGGTGTTTTTACCTACTCACTTTTTGTCATGACATTATGTAAATTACGCGATGACATCATTTAGCGACTTTCTAACTTTCCTTACTGAGGAGTTGGCAACACTGGCTGTACACACTCAGTTGTTAAAGGAATTAAGAGGAGCTGTTTTGATGAGATTCTGCATCAATACACTTCCTTCCTTAGAAAAAAACGTTTCTAAGCTCAAAATATCATTAATTGCATGTATTTTGTATTTTTGCTTACTTTCATTTTGGGTGCTAATAGTTGTTGAGCCATTTTTTTATGAGCAATATTATCTATTTTCTCCTTTCACAGTCAATATAACATTTTTGTTGAAGACATCATGGTGAGAAAAGTGAAATATCTGTGCTCACAGTCAACATACCGAGAAGTGCAACATCTATTAGACTCCACTACTCTTAAAAATTTTCCTTTGGTGGATTCAAAAGGTAAGATTTTATAGAAACAAGGAACAGGTCACATGGCCATATCAGATCTTTTGTACATATTGTGAACAGATCTGATTTTCAACTCAAGAATCGATGATCCTCTTGGGAAGCATTGAGCGGGCGGAGCTTCTTGCCCTCTGTGACTGGTGGCTGTCAGCAGAGCGGCGGATCCTGATGCAGGGTGAGGGTGTGCAGGGCCAAGGGTTATGTGGCAACTGGGAATCCATTGCCTATGTGGATGAAGAAGGGGAAGACAGTGGTAGTGAAAAGGTGTGTGTGTGAAGAGGGGAGAAGCATTTTAAAATAAACACCATTTGTGTGCAAGGTTACAATGCAGGATGTTTTAACCTAATGACACTGACATGACACAGACATAATGTATAGTATATAGGCAGGTATAACAATAACATTAGCATTAACAACAATAACAATCATTATAATAACAACAATAATGATAACAGTAATTACAATTGCAATAACAACAACAATAATACAAAAAAATTACATAATACCAACAACAATAACAACAACAGTAATAATAATAATAATAATACAGCAATAATAATAATAGCAATAAGCAATTACAATAAAAACAACTTTTTTTACTATTACTATCTGCAATAGCAATAACAGTTAACAATAATAGCAATAAACAATAAACATTACAATTACAGTAACAACAATAACAACAATAATAATAATAACAGCAATGAACAATAAAAATAACAATTACATTAACAACAATAACAACAACAACAACAACAACAATAATAATAATAATAGCAATAAACAATAAACATAATTACAATAACAACAATAACAATGATTATAACAATAACAACAATAACTATAAAAACAACACTACAATAACAATAGTAACCACAATTACGATATCAGCAATATCATAAAAACTAACATTTATTTTTATGATGATTATTTATTTATTTTCAGATTAAAGCAAATCAAAGCAGAAACTTTTAAAACTAAATAAATCAGGAAGATTAAAAACTAAATAAATCAATAAGGATCAGGATGAGACAAACATGAATAAGAGTAAACAATCATAAAGCTTTAAGATTTACAGAATCAGTCAAGTTTGGACACAACTAATCTAATTCAGTGTTTTTTTATTTGTTTTAGGATATTTGAGGATTAATTTTCTACATTGTAGAACAATACTGGCGATTTCAAACCAATGAAATAAGACATATGACGTTAGGTAATTAAGTAACATCAAAGGTCAGTTGTTATTTTATGACATGAAAGTCAGCTGTTCTGGAATAGTTCTTGCAAGAACAGAATTGTCAAGTGTATTTACAAAATCCATCAAGCACCATGATGAAACTGGCTCTCAGGAAAGCAAGACCAAAACTTACCTCTGATGCAGGAAACAGGAAAGACCATGGAATTAGAATCTGTTTCTAAAAAAAAAAAATCATGAAATGAAAATAAACTGAACTAAAATTGGGTGTGTTTGGTTTAAACCCATGTTGCCTTAAACAGGGTTGGCCGACGCTGGAAGAAAGGAACGGACCTTTACCGTCACCCAAACAGCCAGAGCCCACCACAAATCAAGCCCCTCCTGGTGAGTCGATGTTGGAGATGGGGAAATGTAAAGTTGTAAACTTTACTAATGTAAAGTTGCTGCTGTGACAATGAACTAACGTTTCTTTAAGTCATTCCAGTAAAGTATGTTCTCCTGTTGTGCCTTTCATTTTGGCTGTTTACTCCAGCTAAAGGTCCCCTCAAGTCTTTCAGGAGAACTTTGCACATCCTTTTCTCCTCCACTTCAGAAAGACAGACAGAGGAGCAGCCGAAGGTGCAAAAATAGATTTCTACCTAATTAAAACATTGTACAGTAACAAGTAGATTTCTTCTTCATCACTGATCTTATATGATTCATATAGTGTACATGATTTTTCCCCCACACAGGAGCCAACTCCTCCACCTCTCACTGATACAATGACCCCTGAAGAGGTTGTACTTCTAGTTCAAATAAATAAATAAATAAATAAATAAATGAATGAATAGTAAATTGTGCATGTAAAATAGCTGTACTTCTCCTGTAAGTAAGGATATGCAGAGTGATTCACTCGAAAGAGGCACCATATATTCTCTCAACAAAAGCAATCTGAACCAAAGCAAAATGCTACATACCTCGATGTATCTGTAATAGATTGCATTACATACAATGCTGGACGTGAACTCTGTTTTCTGCCAGACACATTTCAATGCTAAACGTCTCGGCAAGGATATCAGGGGGACTAGCGTTTCCAGTTTCCATACCGTCCTATGGACTTGGAGGGTTCCATATTTCTTTCAAAATTCACTCTGACGTCGCTTAAACGAATTGGTGATCCGATAAGTTCGCACTATGAAGATGCGCTGCTCATTACTGTACACCAACATCCTAATGAGAAGTCAAGTGACTGAGTAAAGGGGTACGGCACGTTAAATGGCGTGAAATGGCTGTCTGGCGCCTACCTGTACCTTATCACCTCGATGCAGGGACATCCTGGCGAGTTCGAAGCTCCATATACTGAGGAGTTTGTTGTTTCGTTCTGATTGCTTTGTCCTAGTGAGAGTTATTACTGGGGCCTCTTTCGAGTGAATCATTTTGTATTTAAATATGTTAGTGTTTGACCTTATCTCGTATTGGTTGGAACAGGTTAAAGCGTGGGAGGAGTCAGAGATGGATCAGCCACTAGAATTTGAGCGGGTGAAGATAGATCCATCTCCTTTTCAGCTAGTGGAGAGAACGTCGCTACACAAGGTGAGTTTACCTTCAGGCATCTTGGACCTGTTTTTTTTCCCTGGAATTTCACCTCCAAGGATCAGTTCTGTAACAGATTATATACGTATGTTTGTACTTTATATATTAAAAATTTTAGTAGATCTCTTTACAAATGTGATTTAAAATGTAAATGCCCCGTGGGATTAATACTGTTATCTCTTAAATTAGTTTTAAAACTTACCTTGATGCTGAAATATGACATATGATCCATGATATGAAGGGAATATTTACCCCAAATAATAATTTCCTTTTGAAGTAGTGACTAAATTTGACTTACTTCCCGTACATTCTGTAGCTATGAGGGCTTAAAACAGGCTGATGCTGGCCTAGTTAATACAGTTTATCAAATTCTAGACCTGTCGCTTTGTGGTGTCCAGTTCATAAGTTAAAATAATTACTTGTGCTCCTGAATCTACTTTTTCACAATTTGAATTGTGGAATATGGCCGCGCCATCAGGAACGAAAAACTCTATTGATGTGATAACCTGGTCATTCAGTACAATCAGGTCGTGAGATGACATCATTTTATTGCCTCGTAACGTTGCTGAGCCTAGACCTGAAAAATAATCTAAAATATAAAATTAACTCGTATCTAATGCGGTCCTTATCAAATTTGAGTAAGATACAATACTTCTTTCTTTATTTTTACATAAGATCCTTCTTGAGTTCCTGACTGTACATGAAGATGGTGGATGGTGACCACTGACTTTTTGTCTGTTTTTTCATATAGACTCATACATTGTTCTCCTTACTGGGACTCAGTCATGCCTATGTTACCAGCATAGGCATGTTAGTGGGAGTTGTGGCACTCAAAGAGGTAATGAAATGTGTATGCATATGTACCCCCACCGAACAATGTATAATATTTAATATACATATCCATACTGTATATTAAAATTATTTGATGATATCTTGTGTCAGCTTCAGAAAGGCATCGAGGGCTCGACTCGGAGCGGTGTCCGTCTGCGTCCCCCTCTGGCCAGTTTTCGTGACACCATTCAAAAGTACTCCAAGCCGACCCAAACCTCCTCACCCCCAGCATCCCCAATGTCTTCCTCCGCCCCGGACTCCTACCAGGTTCCATCCCAAGTCGTCCCCCCAGTTCTTGTGGACCCTCCAGAACAAAAGGAAGAGGCAGAAGTGTGGATTGAGGGAGTAAAGCGGGAGATAGTGGTAAACATCAGTTGTTCCACTATAGGTAGCAGCTCTGGAAGTAGTAGCCCACAAACGGGAAGTAGTACCAGCAAGGCAGGAAGTCCTGATGGCAGCCCATCCCAAACTCCTTCCTTCCATCCCAGTATATCGCTCTCATCCCTGAGGCCTGTTCCTGAAGGCAAAAGAGATGGTGATCAAGAAAGTGAGGATGAAGAACCCCTTTAAGGGCAGTGTTTATAATTTATTCATTTTCCCTTACATTTTTTTATATCATCATTTTGAAAATGTCATTTCTTTCTTGTGATATTTTTGAATTTTAGATAATGTCATAATCCCATGTTTCTGGGGAAAAAAATTATGAAGGTATTATGTTTTGTGATTCAAGAGTTCTCATTATGAATGCAATTATTTGGATAGCAAGTGCTATACGTTTTTATATAAAATGATATGTAGAGCTCTATATGTCCGGTCTGCTACTGTATATTCCATTAAAATAACAACCTTTGCTTAAACAGGAAACTCAAAACCGTTCTGTTAAATCAGACCATCAAAAGGTTAAGATATCAACTAGACAGTACTTATAAACCCATCGGCCATAACATTGTATAACACCATGTACCTTTAACACATTAACATTGATTATCAATTATATTCCATTAAACTGTTGACATGATTATGGGCACCCAAGGCTCATCTATGCCTGTGGGGCTACCCCAAGTAGCAAAGGCTACTCTGTTTGGTATGATCCCACAGAAAAGCTAATGTAGGACAACTGACTAAAAAGTCAATCCATGATATAAATGCACCAGAACACCCATTACACCACAATCCGCCTTGCATGGGGCCTAGCGGGCAAAAAGCCCAGGGCCACCAACCAGACCTCAAGCAAACAAGCAAAGTCGGACAAACAATCCATGAAGGCCACAACCCGTAACCCACAGCTCCCAGATCATCTGGTGCCAGCGTCCTAGTTTAAGACACCACAGCACACACCCAAAGGTCTTATCAAGCCATGACCTGAGGGGGTTGAGCTTATTGCTGATCGGTGTAGTAACTCTGTGGTACAGAACAGTGTCCTCTTACTTCCACATGCGCCAGTGTCGTCATGTGTCCCCCTCTGGCCAGTTTCTATGACACGATGTTTCTATGTATATCCCACCAAGCTACCAGTCCTCTGTCTTTGTATGCCCACCACTGGAGAACAATCCAGTGTTTCCTTAAGTATTCTGTTGCATTGGAATTCGACCTGAATCTTTTAACTGGGAAAGAACTTGTAGTTACTCATAGAAGCCCTTGTAAATTTGTCTTTTCCTGGTTGAAGGTTGGGAATTATAAGTTAGGAAATTGAGTCAGAATTCTAACCCTGCTTGCTGAATCTTTAGAAACCTTTTTTTTTTATAATTTAGCTAGCAAATGGTGTGGCAAATATTCTTTTTTTTATTGTTTTGCTGTTCATTTTTCATTTTTTTTTTATCTTAAACTTGCAATTTTATGTGAATACTCTACATTGCTAAAATTATGTGCACACCTGATCATCTCACCCATACGTGGTTTGTCCACAATCTGTTGCCACAAAGTTAGAAGCACACAATTGCATATAACATTTCTGTATGCTGTAGCATTGCAATTTCCCTACAGAGGTCCAATCCCTGTTCTAGCGTGACGGTGCCTCATGCACAATGCCAACTTCATGAAGACATGGTTGGTTAAAGTTAGACTGGAAGAACTCAAGTGGAACTGGAGCTGGAGCCTCCTCAACGTCCCAACATCAGTGACTGATCTCACGAAAGTTCTTGTAGCTGAATGAGAATCCCAACAGACATGCTCCAAAATCTATTATATTAAGGTTATTATAAGAGCAAAGAGGCAATAAGTCCGGAATGGGATGATCAACAAACATAGATGTGTGTGATGGTCAGGTGTCCAATAGCTTATTGTTTAATTCACCGCCGGTCATTTTTGGATCCTTTATTTTGCAATTAGCAACTCTGTAAAGAATCAGCTTTGGATGTTTTTTTTGTTACAGTATTAATGTAATTTTGCTTACATTAGATTTAATTGAGGTTAGATTTCCAGATCATTATCATGTGGACAGATTTCTCTTCAAACCGAATCTTATCTCTACTTCTCTCAGGTTGCTCTAATGTCTTTAAACTAACGATTCTTACAAGGAATATACCATAAATGGTCACCATGTACTGATATTTTTTCTTAACTTTGTAGTACGAGGTGGTATCAAAACGTTTCAAAACGGCGATGCTGCAATGAGTCGTTCGACTCATTAAAAGTCAACTTGTTTTGAGTGGCACACGTTCTTCAAGAATGGAAGAACATCACTGGAAGACGACAAGAGATCAGGGAGACCTTCAAACTGCTCAACCCCCAGAAATGCAGAAACCGTTTGGCAACTTCAGCACGATGATCATCGGAGAACAATCTACAACACTGATGCAATTGTCGGTGTGTCATACGGAACAATGCAGGCAATGGGATTTGAACATGCGCCATGTTGCTGCCAAGTTCGTCTCCAGGCTGCTGCCCCAGGAGCAGAAGGAACATCGCATTGAAGTCTGCCAAGAACTCCGTCAGCATGCCGTGGATAACATGTCCTTCAAGTCTCGGATCATTACCGGTGACGAAACTAGGGTGTATGGGTATGACCCTGAGACGAAGCAACAGTCTTCACAGTAGAGGAGCCCATCACCTCCACGACCAAAAAAGCCGAGCCAGGTCCATAGCTCGGATACTAACCGTCTTTTTTGACATTCGCGGCAATGTGCGTAGAGAAATCGTCCCCAGGGGCCGTGAATAGTGAATTCTACTGCCAGGTTTTAAGGAATCTGACAGAGGACATAAACAGAAACTTTTTAATACCACCTCGTACATAACACCTGAAGGATAATTGCAGCTATCAGTTGGAATAAATCACTTAAAGGACTTTTTTGTTTGTTTGTTTTTTAATCCTGATGTACATTCTGTTTTATGTAGTGCTCTTGTTCTCGTTTTAGTCCAAGTTTGGTATTACTGTAGTTACGCAGGTTTAGTATTAGGAACCATCTTGTGGAGTTATTTCCTGTATGAGAAAGAAAATCAGTTATTAGAATGTGATGTGAAAAATTCACATTCCGATTAATTATTTAGACAGTTAATGTTGGGGGAGGTTATAATTATGCAATAAATCCTGCCATTTGCGAGTTTCATATTTTGTCTGAATTTTATGAGGATGATGATGATGAAGAATTTATTAGTATTTGCATATGAGTGTGTGTGTGTGTGTGTGTGTGTGTGTGTGTGTGTTTTATTGTTTCTAGTTTGACAATTTCTAATCATACAGTGCCAGTCACACACAATAATTCCTTTTTTATTATTTACAACACATACAAATACACACATAGTGGATATCATGCTCCAACCTATCATAACAGGTCACCTTGTATCAGTTGTCCTTTAGGTTATAATAAAGTTCCTTCATTATTCTTTTATTATAAAGTTCCTTTCTAAACCCAAACCAAACCAACAATCTCTTTTACATTTCTTTAATGTAATAAAAAGGTTGTAATAATGCATATATGACATCTGTCCATTGGCATTACAATACTACAATCCTCATAGATCCTGCTTCCACATATACACATTTGTATTTAGTATAGAATAGTATAGTATTTTAGTTATTAAAAAACAAAAAGAAAAATGTTGTTTAAGTTGCATAATAGACTTTATCGCCAAAAAAAAAACACCCCTTTGTGATAGAATTATACTGCAGTAAAAAAATAAGAATTAATAATTTGTCACATGTAGCTTACAGCACAGTGAAATATATTATTTTTCACACATTTTCCAGTTAAGAAGCTGGGGTCAGAGCCCCTGGAGCAGATGGGGTTAAGAGCCTTGATCAGGGTCTCAAAAGTGGGTGCTGGGGCTTGAACTCCAACCTTCCCATCAGAAACCCAGTAACCTACAGCCTTAATCGCTTGAACCACCGTTAGAACGTATCAAGTTATTAAAGAAACTGTTTTATTAAAAATTTATTTGGGATTTTCTAGTCATCCAAATATTAAGATACACATCTTTCCTACTAAAGATACTTAATTATCCCTTGTCCTTTGTTGCCACTTTAGATAATTAGAACAAAGCCTACAATTGATTCGTAGCACCTTCTTTCCTTCACTTTCCTCCGTTATGTCCACAGTCATCCGGTCCATCATGACAATAAAATAATGCACAATTTCTGTTATCAAAACTGATCACCAGATCAGTTCATTATTATTATTATTATTATTATTATTATTATTAATAATAATAATATTAAATTTTTTTTTCTTTAATGAGAAAATCTTAATGAAACGATCACAGTATGAGTACATTTAGTTGCTGGAACACCCAAACATGGTGTTTAAATTCTACATTATTTAAGCGCTATTTATATTTAAAAAAAAAAAAGAATTCTGCTTCACATAAATACTATAGGATGGTTATCTGATTAGTGTTGTTGGTTATAACATCCTTTGGTTACTTTTCCTAGGCTGCTTTGTGCAAGAGTGTGTCCTGTCCTCCGTCACACCACTCTTTCTCTCTCAGGAAGCTGTAGCTGAACTTCCATGCTTAATTGTCCAGTCGAAGAGTTATGATTATCAATCTTGAGAAAAAAAGGCATACGAGCACAAAAAAATAATAATAATACATTGACAAACTTAAAGGAAACGCTTTGTTCCAGATGGAACGAAAATGTCGTCACCAGCCATAAGACCGTACATTCTTTTATATTCATAATAGTGCATAAGTCTTATACAGATGTTGAACAGTATAGCACTGTTCCCAATTGGGCAGTATTGTGCTTGCTTATATCATATAAACAGCTTTGTGTGTGTGTGTGTGTGTGTGTGTTGGAGGTAAAATACATATTAGACACTTCAAACAACATTATTGCCAAATGGTGAATAAACAGATAATGGTTTTGAGAATATACCTTTATACATACATGCAATCATACAGTCATACCAACATACACACCTACACACACACACACATACATACATACATACATAGAAACATACAGTACATGGTTGTATGTACATAGAAATACATAATATTTTGTTTGGCTTTTAAATTTTATTACAAAAATCAATTTTTCGTTATTACTATATGTATACTGGTTATTCCGTCACTTAAATATTCAGAATGCATGCACTTTCTTTTGGTTGTCTTGGTATGTTAGTATTGCACTGTTTTCTTTCCTTTCTTTTCGAAGCGTCCTTGTACTGTGTACTGTAAGGGTCTTTCTCTGGTCAATATGCTGTACCACATGTCATATACTATCATACAGTATCATATCATACCGTCTTTACATCTCCGTTAGTAAGTGTGTCCCTGCATTTAAAGAATGCCTTTTTGTTTGTTTGATTACTGTATGTCCTTTATCATATCAGTCACTGCGGAGTCTTTCACTGTTCAAGTGACCGAAAAAAATAAAAACATACTGTATACCTTGGGTGTAGGTGGTTATACAATAGCGTATATGGTTGATTATTTCATTAAAGATGTTCCATTTTGGAAATGTTTCTTTCTTTTATCCACCTGAAAAAAACAAACAAAAAAAAAAAACAAGGCGTTAATTGGTCGCCACGACGACAACAGCCCCGTCCTCGACTTCGCCTTCTTCCTTCTCTTCAAAGGATTGGATGATGCAGGACGTGACCTCGAAGGCCATGTGTTCGGGCATCGGCTCTGCGTGTGGAAAGGACGGGCTCACGCCGCCAGGCATCGGACCCTCTCTCTGAGGCTGTGTGGTGCAAACTGGCATCATGGATGTTGCCTCGGGTTCCAGCGTTAATGTGATGTCATCCTCCTTGAGTAGAACAATTTTGAAAGAAAACAATTCTTAGCATCACAAAAACAACAGTTACTTGTTTCCGTCTTCCATGTTTAAGAATATAGTCTGAAAAGTCTTTGCACAGCTGTAAGGTGCTTCTTAACATTCGTGAACTGTCCCAAATTGAAATTCTTGATTTCTGTGACATCACATTTGAATATTGACTATTCATTTACTTCGTTAGTGTAGTTAAGTAGATTTTTCACATATCTTTACTTTTTCCTGAGTAGTTTTACTAGATGATACTTTTAACATTTACTCCGCTCATATGTACAACTAAATATCTGTACATTTACTGGTCATCTCTGTACCAGTGTTATTGTCGAGTGCTGTGAATGATTTGCCCAGCAGGGGGCTCAGACTCTCCTATTTCCCATCACCAGCAGCTAAACCCAGCGTCCAGTCACAATTTACATATGGATTGTAATAATGTTAATAAGACACTTCAGGACAAGCTTGTTCAGGAGTGCTCTGATTTCCAGAGGTGGGAGGTAACTATTTGCTTAGGGGTATTATTTATTTTTTTGTTATTTGAATATTTAATTATCCATTTATTTAGAGTGTTTTTTTAAAAAGATTTTTTATAATTAGATTTATGACATGTCCTGAGTACTGGGGCCCTGAGCACTTGTATCATGTACTGTATCATGTTATTGCTATTGCATATAAATATGGCGGCATGGTGGTGTAGTGGATAGCACTGTCGCCTTGCACCTCTAGGGTCCGGGTTCGATTCCCGGCCAGGCTTGATCCTCCATGAGTTTGCATGTTCTCCCCATGATTGGTAGGTTTCCTCCCACGGTCCAAAGATATGCAGGTTAGGCAAATTGGGGTTTCCAAATTGCTTGTAGAGTGTGTGTGCTCTGTGATGGATTGGTACCCTGCCTTGTTCCCTAAGCCTCCTGGAATAAGCTCCAGGTCCCTGTGACACTAAATACAGGATAAAGCAGTATAGAAGATGAGTGTTTTGAAATTGTATGTCAAGAATGGATGTCACTTCAATAATTTTTCTACAAAAGAAAATACCTGCGGGGAAAAAAAAAAACATAACCTAACCTAATTTAACCTTCGATACTTCGACACTTATCTGTACCATATGTAAATTGTTTTTATTAAATTATACTTTTAACTGTTACTCCACTTAAACATACACTAAATATCTGAAAGAAAATAAACGAGTGTCTCTTCCAGAAAAGGGAGAAAACCTCCCAAACTGTTGCGCAATAACTCCAGCGGTTCTTTGCACCAGCATCTCCCAGTCTAAGCCCCACACCGGTAATCTTGGTGGCTCTCTTGACATCTGCTCCGCCGCCATACATAACAGCTTTTACGCTTCCTTTGCTGTAAAACTCTGTAAATACATACATTCCACTTTCTACATTCCACAGTAGGAATTAACGGCTCTTAGACACTTAGCGGTGTAAGATTTTCAGCCATTTTTTTCATACGGATTATTTTCACCAATCATTTTATCATGGCAGTTTAAAAAAAGGAAGCTGTGGTCAGACATGATACAGCAGCAGATAGGGTTAAGACCCTTGCTCAAGGGCTCAACAGTGGAACCCTGGCGGTGCTGGGGCTTGAACACCCACCCTTTTGATCAGTAGCCCTCGAGCACATAGGGCTGTTAGATTTAATTTTACTTCATGAACTTTCGCCAGACATTCTCTGTTTTTCCTTGACAGGAAAGTTAAAACATGGAAGAGAACTAATGATAAATATGGAGAAGCCATTGGGGTTCCAAGTTGTCAAAAATGTCAGTTATTCTAGATTCATATGTTGATTAACTAATCTGCCATTTTATTATGGAAAATAACTGGACTTTTGAATAATTTTTAATGCTAATATCAGCATGCATCATTGATAAAATACAGAATGCGTAAAATTTTAAAATGGCACACCTTGGATTCCTCTTCCTCTTGTTGCTCAGGGATGCACTCATTTTCTGTAATTAGTTCCTCGCCATACGTTTCTGGCGTCCCCATTTCTGCCATGTTTATGCCCATGTGTCCCATTATTTCCATCTGATGTGGCTCCACTTGTGCAGCCGCCCACAAATCAGCCAGTCGTGGATGAGTGGGTGGACCCAAGCTATGAATGGTGCTATTTGGCGTAGCTTGCAAAGAATGGGAGGTGCTGTGTAGGCGATGTTCCAATGACTGGAAGGAATATAGTTTAAAGACAAAAAAACAAAAAAAACAAAATAGGTGATCATGTTGCAGCAAATTTTAATCAAAGACCAAAGAAATGAATTACTGAATAACTGGTAAGCCCTATGGACTTTGCAACTGCATAGTTTTAAGGTCTTTACACACCAGGAAGGACGTGAATAAGAGGTTAAAAATTTTAACGAATTAAACGCACCACAGATATTCACATCAAATCCATGTGGAGAGGTGGAGAGGTTCAGTTCTTGGTGCAGGAGTTGAACCTGTGAAGTGGGTATAAATACACCGTTCTCATAAGGAACGTTCTTTGCCTCTCATTGTCTTTGGAATTTTTGCAAAAAAAAAAAAAATGTGTTAGCCGAAACAAAGTTAATAAGTTGGCTCAAGTTGAATATTTAGTTTAAAAACAAAGAAAGTTATTCATTTCAACTTGGGGCCGAAACGGCGTCTAAATTCTGCCTTTTCTTTTGGGTGTTTATTGGTTCGAAAAATATCATTGTCACAAGAAAGAAAAATTCAGTTGGGAAATTCGCTTCTTGGTGTGTAAAGAAGTGTAGTGTTGCACTATCCCTTGTATCGCTACTGTACAGTTTCTGGTAGTACTCCATAATATAATTGAAGAGTTCGAACCTGTTGCTGGTACTGCATGAGTTGTTGCTGCTGGTACTGCTGCATCTGCTGCAGCTGCTGTAAGTGGGTCTGCTGCTGAAGTGCAAGCTGTTGCTGGGACAGGTAGTGGGGCGAGCAGTCGTAGCCTTCTCCAGAAGCCCCACTGGCTATGTAGGAGCCAGCAGCAGGAGAGGCCATGTCTGATAGCTCATTGCTGATTGGTTCCCAGGCATCAGAGGATGAAAGGCAATACAGACCCTGGGAGACATAGGTGTGAGGCCACACTTCTGCAGACGAATGGTGCAAAGGCTGATCTAGTGTAAGAAAAAAGGCGTCAGAAATACATTTACATTTAGGCATTTGCGATAGCAAAAGGGAGCAAAAGTTTCCATCATTGGATCGATCCTTGCACTGGGTTACTAGGTTACTAACTACAGTAAGTACAATCAGCCAAACCCTCACTGGTGGCAAATAGTGAAATTGTGACAGTTCTTTGGTCATTGGGTTCTGATTAAGTATAAATTGCTTAGCAACAATTATTGATAAATAATACATGACATTAAAAAAGAACCATGCACCCCCATGGCTGTATTTCATTTGAAATTCATCTCTCAATATCTTTTCCGAGTTTCTGAATTTTTTTTTTTATAAATTTGCTCATCTACTCCAGCAGTTGCTTTTTATTGTCATTGGCGTTCCACATTTCCATGTCTTAATTAATATGATACTCGATGGATCCAGTAAATGAGAGAGCGAATCTCTGTCTTGACCAAAATGATTAACTGATGATCGTGTGATACAATTTAAAGGTCCCATATTTTACTATTTCTGTAACAAGTTAGCACCTCAGAGCTCCCCCAATGTCTGTGCGGTTAATGTGCTAATTGTCTGTTAATGCTCCAGTTGAAATACCGCTTTTATACCCATATAAAGGGTCATGGGGGGCCCAGTCTCTCAGAAGACTTAGGGCACAAGGCGGGGTACATCCTGGATGGGGTCCCAATCCATCACATACACGCTTATTCACACACTACAGGCTATTAGGGAACACCAATTATAGACCAAGCCTTACAAGATAAGCCTACACAAGCCTAATCTGCATGTCTTTGGGGTGTGGGAGGAAACTGGAGTACCCGGAGAAAACCCACCATGCACGGGGAGAACTTACAAACTCCATGTACACAGACCCGGCAGCAGGAATTGAACCCTTGACCATGGAGGTGAAAGGTGACAATGCTAACCACTAATGCTTTTTCATACCTCAAAGTCCCTTTACTTCACTTATCTCTGAACGTGCCATTTCAGTGTCTATGTAAAGAAGCTGCTGCTAAGCCACGCCCCTTTAGAGAACAGCAGAGCTAAGCAACAAGCTGAGGAAGGAGTTTCCTTTATATGAGGTCAGATTATGGCAGTGGTTCTCAAACATTTTCTGTCATTCCCCACTTAAGGGGGTGGGCAAATTTTCAAGCCCCACTTGTCAACAAAATGATAACGAAATCGGCCAAGTTTACTATTTATTGAAATAT
>JAQMYJ010000021.1:13070201-13085574 GCA_030014305.1 Clarias laeviceps | reverse complement strand
ATATACCTCATATATCTTATTTATTTATAATACTTACTGTACCTTCTGTAAATAATAAATGCACCCATAAACCAGCGTATGCGACCCTCATAATCTGTTATTTATTGTAAATATGCCATTCATGTGCTTTGGTTAGATGTAATCCGCATTTCATTGGCGTTGTACATGTACTTTGCACAACGACTATAAAGTTGAATCTAATCTAATCTAATCTTATCTAATCTAATCTAATCTAATCTAATCTAATCTAACCATTTATCTATCTTTCCATTAAAATATATATATATTTTTTTTTTGCAAAAGAATGATTCTTATGTTTATGAAATACACACACACACATATATATATATATATATAGTAAAACCGAAAGCAAAATGCAGAAGAGAAAGAGAAACTAGACGTGGACAAATTTTGTTTGTTTGTCACACTACTCACTCACATTGATTCCCTCCCATGAAAACTCTGGCCGTCCTTGCTGAAGCAGAAAGCAGACCAAAAGATAAGAAGGAGTCGATGAAGTCAGAGGAAAAGGCAGTAAGTGAGCGATTTAGAAGACGGAGTAAATGAAGAAATGTAGAGCATTGCAACACATGTTAAATAACACATAATTTAAGGCTAAAAGTTTGTGAACGCTTCACCATAACACTCATCATGCATCATTAGGGTGATTCGACTATCTGTAGTACAAACATCTTATTGGCACATTTTGCACATATATACAGTATATATTTTATATATACAGTTTTGTGCACAGAGACAATGCACTCAGACCTGAACCTGGGTTAAGAACTCACTCACTCACCAACTACTGTATACAGGGTCGGGTCGCGGGGGACCTGGATCCTTTCCCAGGAGACTTTTACACCCTGAATGGGGTGCCAACGGAGGTGAAAGGCGAGGCGACAGTGCTAACCACTACGCCACCGTGCCACCCCAAAGGCTGTTATCCACTCAATAGCTCTAGTGGGAGTCACGAGGGGGCATCCTTTTAAGTCATTTACCCTGGCATGATTTATTCATTATAAACTCGAAACAAATCATTACGGTTTTACTTACATAATAAAATTCATAGCACTAAATTGAAAAGGGATTAGGTCACAAAACGTCTGATTGCGAGCCAGTCTTGTCTTTGTACGAGTACGCTAGTGAGACTGGAATGACTCTGCCATTAGGCAGGAAAAGAACAGAGGTGGTGAAGTGGAACAATTGATGAGGTTGTGTCTCCAAGGATAGAAAGCCAGTTAATATACTGAATATACTGTAGATAACATAAGCCCCCTGGAGGCAAACTCCCGTGGCCTGTGTGAGAGACATGAAACTCTCATGCCTAGCGAGTAATATTATGTTATCTGTCACCTGGCTGGGACAGATTCCTGACTTGTTAGTACTGTAAATATAGTACGGCATGCAACAGGCTACAGGCAGGGACATGAGGGCATGAGTCAGGTGTCCGTGTTGGCATGTTATTGGTTTATTCAGAGATTTTGGGGGGTGTTGTATAGTTCTCGTAGATAGCATGGTGATCTAATTTAGGCTATATTTAAACCAATACATTTTGACTAATAGTTGAGCCTATTGATTATCATATTTGAATTGACATCAATGAGAGACTTAATTTCTTACATTTTTATAAGCCTTGCAGAGACTTCTAAAGAAATAAACATTAAACAGCTCTAAGCTGTCAATATAAATGTATTCATTTTTTTATACTGCTTATTTATAAGAAAACCGGTTGGTAAGCAGTTATGTAATCTCTGACACATACAGCATTTATTCAGCTTTATATATATATATATATATATATATATATATATATATATATATATATATATTTTTTTTTTTTTTTTCCTGTAACATTTCAAGTTCAAGTAGTTCAAGTCACTCTTGATTGCCATGACAATCATATGCAATGTACAATCCACAGTGAGATGCAGTAACATGCATGCCATGACATACATTGTGTTTATACAGACAGGGCATGACAGAGTGCAATATGAATAAAGAAGCTCGCAGGAAAAAGTTAATGGGAAAAAGTAGGCTGAGTAAGCAGGGGGAACCATAAAAATATGACTACTTTGAATTACAAAAGCTGAAAAAAAAAACTGATGTTGTACTAAAGACTAAACTAGTAAATTAGTGCTGACGATAGATAAAAAATTGTAACTAGTTAATCACAGACATAGTCTGTATGACTTGTATAGGAATTACAATTTTTACAAAAGTCAGATTTGCTTGTGTTATAAACGTGCAATGTTACTATAAAGAAATGCATGAATTAGGGTCTAAGCACATTATGCAGTTTTATAATATCTTAAACATTAACATGTGTTAAATTAAAGGCTCTTAAATGGGTGGGTAGGTAATATGGGGTGTTGCAACCCACCGACAGCACGGCTCGAACCTGGATCCTGTGATCCGAAAATCAACAACCTAGAGCCTTAGCCATCCGAGTCACCACTCCCACATCTTATGTTTAATGTGTTCTTGTACAAGTAGTTCCCCTTTAAGGTAGCTCGGACACACAACTTTGGTTTTATCCAAACTTCCTTCTAGAAACTTTTTATAATAAAACTTCATTTCAGCACACCTAGTGATGTTTTCTCATTATCTATCTTATTATCCGCGTTAAACAAGTCATTATCATACACAGCTGGGTAACCGTGCTGCAATTATGGGAAGCCATTAGGGTCAAACGTGGTCACATGATTAATTTGCGTTAAGAAAATATTTACAGCCCTAATTTGAAGAGGCAGTGTAGTGTTGTGATTGTAAACAAGGACTATCAATGTGGTGTCGTGTTGTAAAGATAGTAATTCATAGATAGATATTCTTGCTACTGTTTTACATGATTTCTTTTATGAAGTGGGACAACTTATTGAGATTGATAAAACTGACCTACAGATGTTAGTATGAAAGGGTCTTGATCCCCTCATTTCTTCATATTAAATTAAACTAAATATTGCACAATAAATTAAAGAAATGAGAACAACTGTGACAGGCTGCAAAGTGTCTAAAGATAAGATTTCAAAACCGGTTGTTTATGTAACAACCTCAGCAGCAACCTCGTTTCCCCGCTCATCTGTGTCAAGGCTTTTGCAGAGCACCGCATAATAACCTTGTAATCTTCTTGTAACTTTTTTTCTTTTATGTTTTAAATATGTAACATATATTTTATTGTGTTGGTTTTGTCATGTATGCGCTGCCATCTTGACCAGAACTCCCTGGAAAAAGAGTTCTTGTATCCCGATGGAATCATCACGGCTAAATCAAGGATAAACGGACTTGACGTGCAATATAACGTGAATGAGTCTGTGGAGGGATGTCAGGCTGAAAAATGTTTCTTGGGCTAAATGAAATTAAGTCTTGAGTTGTCTAAACCAAAAATCTCTGAGGACTGTGGAAATAGAAACTGTATTTATTTATTCTTACCTGTTCTCCATCTTTCCTTACAGGAACTGCGTCTGCCGCTGAAAAGAGAGAGCGAGGGTAAAGGAAAAATTAGAATGACAAGATTACGCAAGCTCTCTGACACAAAAAGCTACATTAAATGACTGTTAAAGACTACCATCCGAGCTGACATCAGTGACAGAATGGTGTTACCATCTGGTGTTATTATTTCTACTAATATCATTTTCTGGAATGACATAAATGTACAGTTCAGTGTCAAATCCTTGTCATAAGATTAAATGCTATCGGGAGAAAAAAATAGCTAAAATATTTATGAAGGCATATAAAACCATATATAACCCTATATGGCACAAAAATCTGAAAACCCACCAACTCTGAAAACCCCCTCGTCCCATGTTAACATAATTGCTGTCTGGTCACAAGAGTTTTATCTCACACGAGACATTATTATAGATATCACCATGTGAAAGTGACCCCACCTGTGTAGGACTGTTGATCTGATCCCATACTATAGCAGAAATCATCTCATTGCTTAGCTTCTTACATGTACTATGGGCTTAGCATGTACATGTCTTATTGATGGGAAGGTTGGGGGTTCAAGCCCCAGCACTGCCACTGCTCGAGGGGGTACTGACCCTGTGATCTGACCCCAGCTTCCTGACTGGGATATGTGAAGAAATCATTTCAATTGTAGGGCAGTGGTAGCTCAGAGGGCTAAGGCAGTGAGTTACTGCTCGGAAGGTTGGTGGTTCAAGCCCCAGCTCCACCAGGTTGGGCCTATGAGTAAGGCCTTTGAACCCTATCTGCTCCAGAGGTGCTCTATCATGGCTGACCCTGGTTATGCTGGGATATGCAAAGAAAAAAATTCACTGTGCAGTAATATATTGTTTATGTCACAAATAAAGGCTTAACTTAAACTTTAATTCTAACTTAACCCTTAAGGTTAATTTAGCACTTTAACCCTATCGTCTGACGGTGCCATTTAACCATTTCCAACCATAAACCATCTTTAAAGCTGTATGATATTTTACCTTGTCTTTCCTGTTTATCTAATTATGTTCATCAGTTTTACCCAATTCAATGCAATCACGATGACTCGCACATCATAACACATAGTTATCCCAACAATATACTTATAACCTTGTTGTGTGGGTCACGAAGCACCAGTCTTGGTTTATCTATATTATTGGTTGTTTTTACAGACATGTGAGACCTGACTCAGATCAGACCAGATTTGTTTAAAAAAATAATAATAATCTTACCATGTTGAAATATCTAGTTAAATGTATCTACAGTTTATTACTGTAGGATCAAAGATTCTTAAACTGTTTCAATATTTTAGGTTTTAACGTCTTGGTCTATTGTTTGCCAAAATGAAGAAAATGTAATGCTTACAAAAACAGTTAAATATGTCAAGACATAGGCTTAATAATCCTATATTTGGTTTATTGCAATAATAAACTGAAGATAAATTGATTTTCAAATCAATAAACAGACCATTATTGCATTTAACTTCCAGTTGTGTGTATAAAATACATTTTCCATACTTCTATAACCTGGCTCTTGAATCATCTCCTGATTCCTGACTTCTGAAAGATTCGTTAGGCTTTGAATAAAAACAGCGGAGCTTTTTGCAATGCATTGACACTTTTTTGACTAACAAAGTATATTTGGAACATGAAGGCCTTTATTGCTTTATTTGAAAAGTTTATTTGCTTTGTGGTTAGAAGGTGACCTCTGCACACATGCATTAATAACTTGTTTCAACAAGATAAGGAACAAGATAAGGAATTGTTTTCATAACATAACAACTTGTTCCCACAAGATAATCATTTGTTCTCACAGGATAATAACTAGTTCCTAGAAGATAAATAACATTTTGCCACAAAATAACATCTTGTTCCCACAAGATAATAACTTGTTTGCACAGGTAATCAATTGTTCTTACAAGGTAAATAAAATGTTCCCACAACATAATAAGATAATAACTTGTTCCCACTAGACAAACAACTTGTTCCCAGAAGATTATAATTTGTTCTTACAAGATAAATAACTTTGGTTCCACAAGATAATAACTTGTTCCCAGAAGAAAATAACTTGTTTCCACAAGATACTAACTTGCTCCTACAAGATACATACCTTGTTCCCACAAGAAACCAACTTATTTTCTTTTTTTAAAACTTTATCCCCCTTTTTCCGAATTTTTCCGATTTTCTCCCCTTATTTTTGTAGTGTCCAATTCCACCCAGTTGCTAGATGCTCCCACATTAAGCTTCTACCGCCAATCAGTCGGGAGGGCCGTAGACCGACCCACGTGTTTCCTCCGATCATTTTTTTCGAACTGCTCGCTCACGCGCCGTTGGGGGAACAGCGCGATCCACTCCCTTCGGCTGCGCGAGCTCACAGATGCCCCTGATTGGCTTGTAGAGCCATCATTAATGTGGGAGCACTGAACGCCTCTCATCCCTCCCCGCTGAGAGAGCTCGGCCAATCAGCTCTCTCTAGGCCTGCGGCTGTGAGAGGTAACAGCATCACCCGGGGATCGAACCAGCGATCTCCAGATGATAGGGCGAGCACTTTACTGCTGCGCCACTCGGAGTGAAACCAACTTATTTTCAAAGGATAAATAACTTAATCCCACAAGATAATAACATGTTCTCACAAGATAAATAACATGTTCTCACAAGATAAATAACTTGTTACCATGAGATAATAACTTGTTTGCACAAGATAATAACTTTATCTATTGGAACTATTTATCTGTTCCTACTAGGTAAATAATTTGTTCCCACAAGAATAACTTGTTCCCAGAAGAAAATAACTGGTTTCCACAAGATACTAACTTGCTCCTACAAGAAACCAACTTATTTTCAAAGGATAAATAACTTAATCCCACAAGATAATAACTTGTTCCCACAAGATAAATAACTTGTACACACAAGATAACAACTTAGTTTTACAACACATACTTTTGGCAAAATGTTTTAAAGCATCTGCCTAATCCTGTAAACCTTGTAGCTTTGTATAGCTTTGTTTGTGTCACTGAATGTGACGGCAGTAAAACAAGAACATGTACAGATGCTAGGTTTGTCTCGTTGATCGATGGGCGGTGATGTGGGTACGATGGTAAGCTGGTACGGGGCAGGGGTAGCTCAGGGGGTTAAGATCTTGTTCTACTTCTCGGAAGGTCACAAGTTCAAATTCCAGCACCAAGTTGCCACTGTTGGGCCTTTGACCAAGACCCTGAACCCTGAATTGTTCAGATGAATAATTAGATAAATGTAAGTTGCTCTGGAAAAGGGCGACTGCCGAATGCCATAAATGTAAATGTAAATGTGGATTCAGGGTCAACGGTGAACACGACAGGGAAAAGCAAGCAGCTAGGAAAAGATTATGTGTTCTCTTTACATGCACATATCGTGGGAAGTGTAAGAAAAAAATGGTTGAGGAGCATAATATATACAGTATAGATTATATAACATATAAAACATGAGACTGTATTTGTCTGTGGCGGAAATAAATGACACACATGGCAACAGATCACATACATTCACATGACTGATAAGCCAGCTACTGCAGAAACAGAGCTTCCACACAGCCTGGGTCATACTCATGGTCTTTATCTGATGCATGTCTACAAGACAAGTGAGTCAAAAATTATCCGCACTTAAAACTTCTCTTGGCCGCACTGCGTCTTTCCGTTCAAGGCTACTGTCTCTACAGTCACTGCTGTGCAGGTGTGAATGTATTACATCAGTTCATTTGTAACTGAGGTCAGGGCACTGGTGGTTTAGCGGTAGGTGTTTCGCCTGTCATGCGATGAAGGCCCGGGTTAGATTCTCAGCCATTGCCCAAACCCCAGCCACTCGGGTAAAATGGGAGGGTTTGCGTCAGGAAGTGCATCCGGCGTAAAACCTGTGCCAAGCTTGGACCGGATGGTCCGCTGTGACAACGCCTTGCTGGAAGCAGCCGAAAGATCAACAACATTTGTAAGATTATGTCGAAAAATGATGTATTTGTCTTTTCTAAAACTTAAGTGAAATAAATTCTACAGCCAGAATGCGGACAATTGTATCGTATGTTTTAATAGCAAGGGAACTGCTGCTTAAAAGACATTTGGCAGTTCATGTTGTTCCTAACACCATTATGAGCACTTGGCACTTGGCAGTGCAGATGACGTGTGTGTGTGTGTGTGTGTGTGTGTGTGTGTGAAGAATGGAACTGGAGTAAAACAAGCAAATAGGGTAAAAGCAAATCCTCTGACTATTGTGCAATAATTTGGAAAGATTAAAAAAAACACTCTACGTTAGTGGGGAAGCAAGAAAAACCTGTTTCCTTTTACACCCTCCATGAGTTTCACTGTCACTTTTGCACTTAACTACAAAATCTAAGTCGTGTATGTGTGCGTGTATGTGCATGTGTGTGTGTGGTTGTGTTGGGGGGTGCTTGACCATGTCTTGTTGCTGGACAACTGTTGTTATAGATAAATTGCAGATTTTATTTAAAGGATAATTAAACAAATAAAAACATAAAAGAAACAAAAGGCTTATAGTGTACTCACAAGAATGGTAAGATAAACTGTGTGTGTGTGTGTGTGTGTGTGTGTGTGTGTGTTAATTGCCGGGCTCTTTTTCTGTAAGTACATTGAAGCCTCTGAGCATTGGGGCCATTTCCACACTCAGTCTTTCTTACCCTTGAGAGAGAGAGAGAGAGAGAGAATTTATGGTAGACTGGAGTTGAGAAAGGCGGTGAATTAGTGGTTAGCACTTTGGCGCAGGGTTTCCTCTGGGTTCTCTGGTTTCCTCCCACCGTCCAAAGACATGCAGATTAGGCTAACTGACGTTCCCAAACTGCCAATAGTGTGTGATTGAGTGTGCGAATGTTGACCGGAGGTTCTATCATTGTATTTATTTTTACACTGGTCCGCATTGGCCTGCACAGTCCCTAGTTGGACTACTGAGGTTCCTAGATGGATGGATGGAGTTGAGAAACAGCAAACAAACAGGCCAAAGAGGAACATAGGGGAGTCAGTTGGGTAAGCAAGCATGTCTAAGTGTGCTATGTTTTGCACTATATAGGAAGAAATTAGTTTTTGATAGTAGTAACCGCTTTATCCTCTGCTGGTTATAGTGCGGTTCTAATAATACCAATGGGCCAGATACTAATCTATAAACAGGGTTGCAGTGGATCCATAGCTTATGCTGGGAACACTGGGTGTAAAAAGCAGAGATACAGGTGAGACAGCACCATACTCATTCACACATTCATTCACACTATTTGATATCAAAACTGCAGTGATTTTTAGTATTATAAATTATATAAGAATAATGCAGACAGGATGTTAATGATGTATTTTACATCAACCATTAATATTTAAGCGTCATGATGTTCTATCATATTTTTCCTGCTACATTTCTGGAAGTAGTAGCTAATAGCATGTTTTTTTTAGGGGGGGGGGGGGGGGGGGCTAAGGAGCGAAAGTAATGTAGGACGAATTTATAGAACACCTGTTTATGGGAGTGACATCACAAAAATGTCGAACTCCCAAAATGCTGAGAACCAGAAACCAGAAACATCCATAAAAGATGTAATCATATTAGTTTCTACGATATTTAATTTAACTATGTTCCAGATCAGCTGATCTTCATATCTTAAAATAATGACTGCCTTTTGTTGTTACTTAATACATCATTTGTGTGTTATTTCATATTTCTGAATTAGAAAGTGTGAACAAACTTTCGACTGGACTGTATGAATATGTAGCTCTTTTCCTTCCATGAAGAGATGATAATGTTCTCATAGTGCCATCCAGTGAAGCTTACAGACAATAGCAAGGTCCAACGGCTATTTCATCTCCAGTGTTCGAGTCAATGGGACGAGAAAAAACAGGCTAAGAAGGGCTTATAATAATGCTAACACTGTGCTGAGTAGAGTATGGTCGTTTTCATGAGTAGCACAAACCAAAATGTACAATATGGAGATATGATTATTATTATTATTTCCTTTCTTTAACCCCCCCCCCCCCCCTACCTTAGCCATGGCCGATTCTTATGTGTGACTGCTAAAATCGGTTTCCCCTATTATACAACTGCTACCACCCTGGAGAGTGAAGGCCATTGTTACTTTAAGCCAATTGCATCGTTTGTACTAGATCACACTATGGAGTAACAATCAAGTAAAATGTGCATGAAAAGAAATAGCTCGGTAAACGTATTACCAGCACTGGCATGACAAAAATCCTAATTTACCAGATTTAATTGAAAGTTTAACAATTGAAGACATTATTGAGTTATGCTGACATAATAATGTTGGCGATTACATCGATTTCATTTGGGGTGTTGTTTAAGCTCAAATTTGTGCAGTCATTGATTTTTAAACTTCATTTAAGCTGTGGTAACTTAATAAAATTGCCTCGGTAACTCGATTTCTCTCCACCTTCAGTGCAGTTATCCTAAAACGGATACAGATAGTTATGTGTGTTAGAGGACCTGTAGACTGAATACAGCACAGTCGTTTTCAAAATGAGAATAATTTATTTCACAAATAAACTCTAGGTGACATGCTGTCTATCCTAGGAGACCTTTCCACCCTGGCCATGGCATGCACACTCGTTCACACACCAGGGCACACAAATTAGCCTAATTTTCACGTCTTTGGACTTTTGGACCTGGAGGAAACCCATAAGGCATGGGGAGAACATGCAAACTCCCCACACATAGACCCAAGGCGAGGATCAAACCCCTGACCCTGGAGGTCACCACTGTGCCACAGAATTAGAATTATTATTATGAAATGGAGTTGGAACAACATTGACTAAATGAGGACGACCAGGTTGACGCAACGCCCCTGAAAAACAATGTTACAAAAATCACTTAAAGACAATTAATATTATTAATACCAAACTGACGGCCTGAGCAGGACTCATCCTTTGGTCATTGCAGTAAAAGAGCACTACATGCTTACAGTACCATTAGACCATTAGGGAACATGTTGCTGCCTTAAAAAAACGCTTTAGTTTAAGGGACTTTTGGTTGTGCAGAACACAGTTATGAGAGTTATAACTCTATATATTCCCCCGCTCAAGTTTTTCTCAGCACTCTAGAACCATGATCGACCTGTTTCACGTCTGAAACACTGGCCTCCCAGGAACTCCTGTAATGGCCCAAACATGTGGAAATGGCTTGGAACAAGGTGTTCATGAAGACAGGTGCATCTTTTCCATGCGCTCAACAAAACAATATCAGACAGCAATTTATAAAACTTTGGGGAAAAAAATGCTTAACATTTGAGATCTGTTCAGTGCAAGATGGTAATATTTCTGAAAGAAAATGTAAATGAGGGGTAACATTACTACACTAAGAGAGTTAGTTTACATTAAGGTTATATGAGATACACGTGTTGTGTGTGGGGAGCTGTTGGGTCCGTTCTAATCTCTGAACAGAATTCTAAACCCTGTTAAAAAATTAAGGGACCATGCATGTGGTCAGATGTTGTGGATGTAAATGCTCTAAATTAAGATTTGATTTTCAGTTTTTTTAAGGGCATATTTTTAATGTTGTTTTTGGGTCATTCATTCAACGTTATCTCAACATTGTTTTATCAAAGTCGTTCTAACTTTCAAAAACAAGGTTGTTGCAGTGGTGAAGGTCAAAGCATTTTGTAAAGACATTATATTATTTGATACATAATCAGCGACATGGTTTGACGAGTAAAAATGTGTAAATTCGAAACCTTTGAGGAGCTGTTCAAAACACGGTAAACGCAGTAAATTCGGGAAACCTTTGCCACCTTAAAATATGGGCTCGCCTTATCACATCTATCCAGAAATCAGGAAAGAGCCAAATCTGCAGAAAGTCTCTCTTTCTCTTGGTACTGTTGCAATGTCAGCACAATCTCTACGGAAAGAGAGTTTTTTGAACACCTTTGCTGATGTTTGAGGGAAGGAGGGAAAAAAAAACAAGGCTGTCATCTGTGTTTTGAGAAGTGCGATTTCAGCACTCACATTACAAAATATTTGCCTTCCACAGAACTCGATAGCGAACCGCTCAGTCACTGCAAGACTCTAATGTACTGCAGACCGAAGATGTATGTATGCGTGGTCTTCAATTACAGATGATTGCAGTGATACAGATGTTGAGGTTGATGGAAACGCTAAAAATGGTGAATAACATTTAATGAACCAACTTGATTTAACTCATTGTGCTTTGCTCAAGTCAAACCAGGACTTTTGATAGTGCAGAACACAGTTGAAACTATCTTTCTTTATTTAATCCCCTGCTACACTAATGCACTTATCCCAGTGCTTGGATGCCATCAAGGTAGAAAGTTTTTCTCAGTAAGCCATGATCGGACTGCCTGGCCTCCCAGGAGCTCCTTTAATGGTCCAAACATGTGGAAATGGCTTGGAGTGAGGTCAGGACTGAAGTGAATTGTTTCAAGGATCAGGCATTCCACTCGCTGGATGTTCACGGGAATGACTGCCTCACCTCGGATTGTCATTCATGGATGTACGGCCTTCTGTGAAACATTTGCACCAATTAAACATTTTACTGCGACTAAGAGTCTTATCACTCGTCCGTGGGGACGACCGCAGCGGGCTCCGAGCCACCTCGCCTGGATCATCATTCACAGGTTTGGCTTTGAATACCCCTCTTAAGGGTAGAAATTATGTACATGTTTCTCCTAAATACTGGAAAAAGTAAATAAGGCAGCTTAATATTCAGAAGTAATCAACTTTAAATTATTACATTTAATTCCATTTGGATTAAAAAAAAAACGTATTATTATTATTATAGTAGAAAAGCTAATTCCCCTTATCCAATATGATTTCTTGGTTCTAGTTAATTGCACCAGTAAATGTAATAACTTAAAAAGTTTCATGTGAACTTTTGCATTATTATTATTATTATTATTATTATTATTATTATTATTATTATTATTATTATTATTGGGCCAAAACATTTGTTTTTAGAGGATGTGGTTGCTGGGGGTTAAAGAGGAGAACAGAAAGCACATCCAGTTTTGCTTTCTTGAATGACTGTGCCATTTTAACTCCAGATGATACGGCAAACACTCGGACACACAAAGAACATGCACAGAAACCCCACTTAGTAAGTGG
The DNA here is from genome assembly GCA_030014305.1 of Clarias laeviceps. Lineage (NCBI taxonomy): Eukaryota > Metazoa > Chordata > Actinopteri > Siluriformes > Clariidae > Clarias > Clarias laeviceps. Next base: position 13,073,048 of record JAQMYJ010000021.1, on the reverse strand, counting down.
CACTCAGGATCGCCCCAGGGGTCTTCTGAGCCCCTGTGCCACACCTAGTACTAAAACAGTGCTGCTTAATGTAGCAAATGACCTACTAATGGCCTCTGATTAGGGTAGTGTATAACTTGTATAACTTTATCAGCTCTCAGTGCAGATTCTGTAGATGCAGACGATACCATAGAGCACAATATTGATCGTTACAGACTAGAAAAATATTTCTCAGATTTGATCTAGTTGGTCGTTCCCGAATAGAAAATATTACTGGGGGCTTCTTTATGCATGCAAAAATAAAGTTTGGTGGTTGTTCTGGAGCAACCATTCACTGGATAGTTGAAGGCTGGTTTCTTTTCTAATCCTCAGTTGTCCATTCTGTTCAGCATCAGGTTCCATTTCTTGGCTGACAGGAGTGCTGTTTTGCTGTTGTAGCTCATTCCTCTAACGGTTTATGTTTTGTGCATGCTGCAATCCTTGAATGGTGAATAAAATGAATGAATAAATGAAGTGAAATGAATCCCTTTACAATGGGTGGGATATATTAGGCAGCAAGTAAACAGTGCGTTCTCAAAACTGATGTAATTAGACTGTAATTGGTTAACATCTGGCCAATCAGCCTGACCATTTAATGCTTGGACATCCAAGTGCAGCATAAAATTAATCGCTGCTTATAATAAAGCTGGTGAATTTATTCTGGATTGGGACATTTTTATGCGACTGGAGTGATTGTTCTTTAATGCCGTGCTACATTAATTTTGTGGGACAACAAAGAGGTAAGTAACACTGCACTGCGGTAATTCATATACGCACATGCTTAAGGCTAAGTACCTAATCCAGTTGTGCACACTACTTGATTTTGCATAAACACTTGCTCTGAGACTAAATGGGACATGGGTTATTGCAGCTGCACATGGAAATCAAAGCGAAATTAGACGTAATTCTTGAGATAATTCTTGGAATAGGGTAAGAACCTTTCTAATAACTTGAAATATCCCATCAATAAGAGATCGCGAGTTCGATTCCCGGTGATGCTGTAACCTCCGGCAACTATGGCTTGGAGGAAACACGTGAGAGTCTTCAGCCATTCTCAAAAAATTATTAAAAATAACAAGAGCCCAACTTGATGGTAGTCATACCATCTGTACTGTATACCTCTGGTGATTACTCAGACCATCTTATTTTAACAAAGCCTGGGGTCTTGTTAGTCTGTTAGAATGTTAGTCCGCTTGAACCCTTTTTTTTTTCTGTCACTACACATTTAATTAACACCTCCCAGGCTTGCTCACTTCTCCTCATCTAATCATCAGTGGAAACCATGGAAACAATAACGGTCGGTAACCTAAAGCACAGTGGAAGGGCCTTGAGGCCTGTAGAGGAATTTTTATCTGTATTCCACTCAAGAGAGGTAATGACTCGACTCCTGTTGATTGTCGTGAAACAGGACACCCCATGCTATTTTCAAAGGTGTCCACTTCAACTGTGAATAGCAATGACTTATCAGTATTGCAGGGGATAATACGGGGGGACTGGTTAATCAGTCTTCCTTGAGATTGTTTAAAAGCTTGAATTGATTTTTGACTTGATTTGAATCGGAATTTTCCTTTAAGAAGTGATTTGAGGTGACCTGCCATGGAAGATGTCTGATGCCCTTACATGAAACCCCAATAGTCATACTAGAAACTCAAGGTTCACACTATGAAGATAGAGTACCACTTTGAAAGTACTACAGTCTGGTCCATTTTAACAGGTTTGCATTCAGAATGTAGCTGAAAAATAAGTCCGAGTTTGGAAATCCAATTTAACCAATTTATTCTCTAAACCCAATTTCTGTAAAAGCTTGGTTTCTTCTACAAATCTTCAGGCAGCCTGGACTTAGTAATGACGCCGGTCCGCTCTTCTGATCCGCATGAAGTTTTAAGTGCTCCCTAAATCCATTTTTTCTTGGGATACTTCATGCCTCATACTATTTCTAGGGCTAAGACACTGTGTAACCCAAGCCTGTACTTCCTAAAAATATATATTTGTTTATAGCTACTAAATATCTCAGCGGTGATAAAATCTAAATGTTTTTCTCTGCTTCACTTGTTGTTAGTTTTTTGTCTGCTTCCGTTGAGGGGTCGCCACAGTGGGCCAAGTGATCCGCACAACAACTTAGCACAGGCTTTACACCGGATGCCCTTCCTGAAGCAACACTCCCATTGTATCCGGGCTTGGGACCGGCAATGCATCCAGTGGCTGGGATTTGGGCATTGAACCCAAAACGTCTGCATGGCAGGCAAGAGACCTACCACTGAGCCACCAATGCCCTAAGATTTTTCGCTGCTTCTAATCTTTCAGTTTGAACTGTATGACCAAAGAGTGAGATTCAGATGTCTCATGAGAGGTTTTCAGCATTGAACCAGGATATGAAGGGTTGTGACAGTTTGGCACGGGAATACACAAGAGTATTAGGGTCTGGTGAGACTAAAAGGAAACACTTTCAGTATGAAGGAACCAAGAGGAGAAATGTATGCGAAGAGGGTGCAGATTCGCAGAACATTGACAGAGGTTGTAGCATTCTCGCTTTAGCAATCTGTTCCTGAAATGTGTAATCAAGATGCTTGTTCAGACTAGGGAAGTGTTTGACTTAGAGCCCATTTAGTTGTGATAAATTGCAGTGCACAAGTGTAGTGCTATCTCACACTGGTAGAATTATTTTCTAGAACCTGTTTTCAGATTTGGAGTCAAAATAGGCCATTAAGCATTTTTTCCATAGTTGTTAGTGATTAGTATTGTTGATGAAGAAATACACTACCGTTCAAAAGTTTGGGGTGACTTTCTAACTCCATGATGGTTCCTGATTTTTATTTCTTTCTACATTGT
>JAQMYJ010000021.1:13045709-13062398 GCA_030014305.1 Clarias laeviceps | reverse complement strand
TTTCTAACGCATTTTTAGTCAATAAAATGTTAATACAATAGTACATAATTTGACCATTAATTTTGTGACATTATAGGTGAACTGGCGACAAGGTCATGGGTGGCCAAGGTTCATTGATGCACAAGGGGTGGGGGAAGGGGGGGGTGAAGGCTAGTCTGATCCAACGATCACCAGTGTAAATCAAATTGATAAGAAAGTTATTGCTGGTTGTGATAGAAAGGTATCAGAACACACAGTGCATCACTGTCATGGTGGCAAAAGGGGGACCTACTCAATATTACTCAATAATTTTCTGGCTGATCGATGTATGTTGTAAAGCAAAGACAAGACTGGTCCAAAGTAAATCAGATGTAAACCAAAGAAATCTGTGAGAACAAACAACATTATGGTAATTTTGTTGATATCTGAAGAATTCTGAAACAGACCTTTTAATCTCCTCTTTTGTACATTTTATACTGGCCGTCCTCGTCCTCATAGCTCAGTCCTTCCCTCCCACCTTCCTCTTCTCTGACTCATTCTTTGCAGTCTGCTTTACTCTGCCAGTCAGTCTTTCTCTCTCTCTCTCTCTCTCTCTCTCTCCCGATCTGTCCTATCTCTCTTCATGTTGGATCATTCACACAACAGAAGCACGGCTATCAATCATATATTACTGACCAGTCACTTGAGACCGTGTTAGTCACAGTGTGGACAGGATCATGGAATCGTACATAGTTAACCGGCAGAGATTTGAATGCAGAAAATAAGAACTTATGTCTATAGTAAAAAAAATCTAATTAGTGGTATTCATATAATATTCGTAATATTTATGATATCCTAATATTTATTAATAATAATAATAATAATAAAAGGCAGCGTGATGGCGTAATGGTTAGCACTGTGGAATCACACCTCCAGGGTCTGGGTTCGATTCCCGTCTCGGGGTCTCTGTGCATGGAGTTTACATGTTCTCCCCGTGCTTGGTTCCCAAATCACCTGTAGTGTGTGAATGAGTGTAAGCGTGTGTGCCATGTGATGGATTGGCACTCTGTACAGGGTGTACCCCGCCTCATGCCCTAAGTCTCTTTGGATAGGCTGCAGGCCCCTCGCGACCCTGAATACCAGATAAAGCGGTAGGACGATGAGTGAGTAATGATTAGGATATTAATGAAAGAGGACTAATTTGATTTTCTTTTACTTTACACATTAAACTATGTAATATTCTGAAAGTTTGATGTCATAGACGGATAGATAGATAGATAGACGGATAGATAGATAGATAGATAGATAGAGTAGATAGTTTAAGAAGGTTGGAGACACTTGTAGATGGACCTTTGCCATTATATTGTCAAAAGCTCTATCTACTATATGACCAAGCCTAAACCTCCTGGTAGAGGCAACCAGGTTTTGGCCTGAATGATCCTAGTATGTACTGTAGAAGAATCTTCACCTGTTTCTGGTGAATTTGTTTTCATCAAACCTCTAAACACGGCACCAGTTTTCTCAAGGTAAGTTCTTCAAGGTAAAAAAAAAAACCACATGGCCACATGACTAAAAACACATTATTTGCAATTATCAATACAGATAATTCACTTTGGACGTCAAGGAAGCCTTACAGGTGAACACATCCTAGGGAACTCAGGGACACTCTGGATGGGGGTACCAAGCGCACACGCAGTTACACATCCCAATTATACACTGTGGGCGATTTGGGAACACCAAATCAGCCTACAGTGCTTATCTTTGGGCTGTGTGAGGACTCCATGCACACAGAGCATAGAAATGATTCAAAGCCCCGACCCCTGGAGGTAAGAGGCGACAATGCTGACTACTTGTGCCACCCGTCCCCTGAGTGTCTAGTCGTGTAAATGCTGACACTGTGCCATGGTATACTTTCTAATTTTAACAAATATACTGCAACAGAGCCAAGATAAATAATGCAGCAAAATTAGCAGCAGATAATTTCTTTTCAGTAACCACTTCATCCTCCAGGCCTTTGCCACACACCATGCACACACACTTCCATAAGTTTCCAAAACCTACCTTATATTCAGACATCAGATTCATAGATGTTTTAACAAAGGGCGTTCAAGTCAATCGGGGACTTTTGACTGCGCAGAAGTTATCAGACTAAAAAACCCTCTTTATTCCTCTATATCATACCCTGCAACATTAATGCACTTATGCCAGAGTTTTACCACCATCAAAGTAGAAACTTTTTTCTAAACACATGAGCCACGATGGGACTACCTGTCTGTTTCACATATGAAACGCCGGCCCCCCAGGAACTCCTTTAATGGCCCTAAACAAGTGGAAATGATTTGGATGGAGGTCCACCCAAGTTCGTGTAATGTTTCACGCAAATGGTGTTGGTGCACAGTTCCCACAGACAGAAATTTCAAGAATGGGGCGTTTGACTTGTTCATGGGAACGTCTGCAGTGGGCTCCAAGCCAGCAACCTTTACTGCAGCTAAGAATCTCATCATCTACAGTACATTCATCCACAGCATTTGGCAGACGCCCTTATCCAGAGCGACTTATTTTTTGTTGTTCATTACACTCTACGTATGAGTAATTGAGGATTAAGGGCTTTGCACAAGGGCCCAACAGCGGCAACTTGGTGGTGGCATGATTTGAAATCAACCTTTAAATAATGAATCTCACATAAAGAGATATGACTTATGAAACCATATACAGTAGGATTCATTATATTAAAAAGCTTCTTGCATATGCTGCATGGTACTAACATAAGGTAACGATCTCAGGTTGCCTTCAGGCCTTGACTCAACTCTATTGTTTTGTCTGGAGTCTGTAGGAGTCAAAACTGAGGCATTATGATTGCGCCGTGGTTAACATGTGACCGATTTGTAATTGGGAAAGCAACAGGAATTATGAACCGCGTTAGACCTGATGCAGTCCTCGCGGTCTATTGCACATGTTTTTGGAGAAGATGGAGAAGATTTCTCGCACCAGACCAGACCAGACAGTGGACTATTGTATGATAAGCACTTGACCCATATTCTACGCATCAAAACCTCATCCCTTTTCCCTCTCTCACTATAAACCAGATACTAATTATAGATCATCATGCTAAATATGAGAGCCACGCTTCTCCTTTGCAAACACTAAACCCAGTTCCAATTTTCCAGGGAAGTCCAACTACACCTGTATACAAGCAGCAAGTAAAGCAGTTCATTCATGACAAAGCTGCAAAGGAATCGAATGAAACACAAGCAATTTTTCTTGCGGCTTCTTCTGCGCAGGGCGTCAAATATACCCCTGTCTCTACGTTTCCGTGACAAAAACGGCACTTTGTCTCTCCGCGCTTTAACGCTGACTCAATGACAATCAAAGGTCAAATATGGCGCCAATTGTTTCATTCCGGCTCAGGCACCGGCCCAGGTTTGGTGTAATAGGTGCGACTCTTTGAATGGCAGTTGTTCACATCCCTAAAGAAAAAGCAGAACTAAACAGTCATGATTTATGCTCTGAATCCCATCATTCAATTTTCTCATACTGCAGGCTAATGGCTTTTTTTTTTTTTTTTTGGCTTTTGTTTTTTTTTACACAAATGCACACACACAAAAACTCAATTGCACATAACGCAGCTTATCGCGAAATAAACTTGGTGAGCGTTCAAACTCACAGACAACATGCACGTTTGTCGCATCTACTCGAGCCCTTGGAATGTCTCGTCTCACTCCTTTCACTCATCCTGAATTTTTCCCATCATGAGATTATCATACATCTACATACATTCTCCTGTCTTCCTTCTCGCTTCCATCATCACTGAGTGTGTAATGTCAAATCTACCCCTCCACCCCCACCTTCGTCCGTGATTCCCGTGTGGCGGTTAACCCCATCATCTGGATGCTGCCTTCAACACCTTTCAGTTTTCTCCTGGCATCCTTTCAGGACCGTTAGGAATCTGAGTCAGTCCTCGAAGACAAACAGCCTTTAACCAGAGGGTTTCCATAGAAACACTGCCAGTTTCCTTGGCTGGTGTGTGTGTGTGTGTGTGTGTGTGTGTATTAGCATCGTCCACTCTACCACCCTATTCATCCTAATAATAAAAAAGATAAATGTAATGAAAAACAAGCAGATGATCTTACTGATAGTCCGGGAGCCAATACAGCCCATGGTGTCTTATTGAGGGCCGGCAAGTGACTGAGAAAGAGGTGCAGACATCGCTCTCTTTCTTCTCCCGGTGTCTCTGTTGTCCTCTTCTCCGTGTCTCTCTCTCTCTCTCTTTCTCTCGCTCTCTGCAAAGCTGCGTGTGAGCGTGTGCCTCTCTCACTCTCGCCGTCATCCATGTCTCCTCCCTTCTAGCAAGCCCACCCTGCTTCACCCCTCCTTCCTGCCTTCCCACACACACACACACACACACATACTCATTTGTCGGCTGTCAGATTTGAATCAATATGAACCATCCTATATAATGGAGTGGGATCATATTTTTCGTGATGATTTTCCATTGCCATGTTTTCTGTTTTATACAGTAAACCTGAACTCACTCAACGTTTCATCTGATTTGAGCTGGAAAGGAGACGATTTGAATCATAAAGCAACATATTTCAGCCTGCATGGACCGACCACAGTGTGTTCGCAGCCCGCTTCGTTCTGACGACGCGCTGCATCATTGTCGGCGCTCTGCTTCTCCCCACTTTACATTTTTATTTCGCACCATCACATTGTGCAGACGACGAACAACAACAACTGTCACTCTTTCTCGCTTGTTTTCTCACACGGATAGGGGTGGGCGCCGTGACCTTGAACGCACCCAGTCATGTGCACACAGCATACAGATCTCACTACTTGAGCGTGCGCTGGTTTGTTGCTCTAAAGAAACACGAGGTCCAGGTGGGGATGAGGAAGATACAGTACTATTCTGGATGAAGGAAGATGGAATGAGATGATGAAGGTGAGGAAAATGAGAGGGAAGACAGAAAATAAGAGAAAAAGATGTTTTATTCTACCAAGGTATCTATTACTGTTAGCTATGCAGCAGTTGAAAAGAACATCACTGTCTCAATATGTACGTTGTCTGGACCGCTCGAGAGGGGCCTGGAACTCAATTGCACAAGGGCGGGGTCCACCTCTGTGTGAGTGCCAACATTTAGCAGGGCGCAACCACACACTCAAACGCCCCAATCAGTCTACATTGCATCTATAATGTTTTTGGACTGTGGGAGGAAGGAAACCCACAAAGCATGGTTAGGACATGCAAACTCCACACACTCAGACTGAAGGGGAGATTCGGACCCCCAACCCTGGAGGTGCACTGCAACAATGCGATCAACTAAACCATAAAGATTAATAACACTTGCAGGACCAACAGTGGCAACATTACTGTACATATTGATATAATTTACAAAGTTTTCAATTCATCATTATATAATTAAAAAAAATTTTTTTTTTTTTTAGTTTTTTTGCTTTTTGTTCAGAACTTTATACTTACCCAGATGAGGGAAATCCGAAACCCTAATGCAGGTAAATACTTACAGACAGATCTACTGCATGATACACTGGACCAGCTCCTACCATGCTCTGTTACATGTACACTACCAGTCAAAAGTGTGTACACACCTTCTAAGTCCATGGTCTTTCCTGATTGTTATTTCTTTCTACACCTTTAGTAAAACAATACTAAAGGTGTCCAAACGATGCAATAATCTCCTTTGAACAGTTACATATTAAGATGTATCTGCTACTTATGATCTGTAAATCCTTCATAACGGCTCTAATCTGAGATACTGGTTGTTAATTGGTGATTTCTGAGTTAACTAGTAACTCTAAATGAACTTCTCCTCTGCAGCAGAGGTTAGTTTTGGTCTTGCTTTCCTGGGAAGGTCTTCATGAGAAGGTTTCATCATGGTGCTCGATGGGTTTTGCCAATACGCTTGACACAATACTGTTCTTTCAAGAACTGATCCAGAATACAGTCGCAGACCTTCGTGGCTTAAACCATGTGTTTGCGTAATTAACCCGAGAACACTGTGATATTATTGCCTATATGTTATGGGTGTTACTGGAGGATTCCAATAGGGTGCACACTAGAGAATTCATTCGGGCAGTTTTGCATGAAATAAATAAACATTTGGACGCTCGAGCAGCTTAGTTTCCATGTCGTCATTTAAGATGGTACTTAATGGGCCCCGGAGTGGCGCAGCAGAGTAACAAGCTCGTCCTATAATCCGGAGATCCAGAGTTTGAATCCCAGGTGATGCTGTAGCCTCTCACAGCTGGGGGCCTAGAGAGAGCTAATTGGCTGAGCTCTCTTAAAGGGGAGGGCTTGGAGGCATTTAGAGCTATAACGGCTCTAAGCTGATTATGGGAGTCAGTGAGCTCACACAAGAGGAAGGAGTTAGTGGATAGTGCTGTTCTCCAAATGCATTATGCCGCCCCTGATGGTGGGTGAGCTTCCAGTAGTACAAGTAGCTAGTAGATGCGGATGGTGGAGTCAGATGGCCCTCCCTTGATTGGTAGTAGTGGCCTTGATGGGAGAATGTCCAAATGATGGGTGGGAATTGGATACAACGAAATTATGCAGAAAATTGGGAATTATCATCCCCAACAAAAGATTTCCAAATGTTTTGAAATGGAAATTTGTCACTGTGCAGCGGTGAAGCTACATCACTCAGGTGGGGATATTTTTTTTTGGGGGGGGGAAGGGTGGGGGGGACCTGGTTGTACAACATCTCCTTAAAGTGTTCCGTTGTTTCTGACATTCCTTATGACTACACTTTACCTACTGGTTACATGCATATTGTGTGCACAATGAAAAAACCCGGGATACGTGAAGCAGCCATCAACCGTGCACGTAGTTAGACGCAAGTACTGTATATTCCCACCCTGAGTGGCTTGTGAACGAGGGTTTGTTATTGAGACAGCAATGACAAAATCATCAAACACTGCTAAACTGCCATTCTTTCAATAGGAATATTGACGAACATGGATATGGATAGAAATTGTAGTCAAAAGCAGAAACTCGGTTACTGTGATAACTCAGACTTGATCATGATGGCAGTACTGTAAGAGTAGGGATGTTGCGCATAACCTTAAAGACTGAAGCACATAGGAGTTCAGTGGTGTAGAAACCATAGTTACTGGTCAAAAGAGTTGTGAAGAGGTCAGATGAGTCATTGGGATATATGGGATAGAACATCAAGTCTGAATGTGTGATGCATTCAGTGAGGCGATCCGGTGATACTGTTATTGCTGTGGAGAGCGTTTTGCTGCAATGGCTCGAGCTCAGCTTTCACCTTAGAGTAAAGAGTACTCCAGATCTATACAAGCTGATATGATCATTTGTGTTTTAGAGATTGTAAACATACTCAAAAATACATAGCAAAAATGGCGATTAAAGCCAACATAAAAACACATGCTCTGTTTGTTGCCATTTCAGAAGGGATAAATTACTGGCCCAAAAATGAAAGCATTACATGACTGGAACTGGGTTAAGAATGATGGAAGGGAAGTGCTGAAGCATCAACTTAACAGAAGAAACCATCACAAAACAAGTGTACATATGATCTTAACTTCTGATTGGGACTAAACTGCTGGGTGGTCATAAGAAAACCACTTGTCAGTGAGAGTAAATAGAAAGAAAATTACAGGAGGCGTCTGTTTGCTAGATTGGATTTTCAAACAGTGGAAAAGGTCATATGGTCTGATGAGTCCAGACTGACACTTTGGCTGGACAGTTTGTAAAAAGGGAAGCACATGAAACGATGCACCCATCATGCATAGTGCACAAGTGTACAAACCTTTGGAGGAACTGTTTAGAATCAAAATCAAATCAAATTTTATTTGTCACATACACAGTCATGTGTACTTTACAAAAAAAGAAAAGTTTCATTATGTAATCAGTTTTTTTTTATTATAACAAATTAGAAATATAGAAAAATATAGAGAAAAAAAACTTTAGCTGTAGAAAGAATTTTAAATTTACATTATGTAATATTTAATAATTAAATAAAATAAAATAGGGTTGCAGCGGAGTGAAGGTGGCACGGTGGTGTAGTGGTTAGCACTGTCGCCTTGCACCTCCAGGGTCCAGGTTCGATTCCCAACCAGGCTCGATTCCTGTCTCTGTGTGCATGGAGTTTGCATGTTCTCCCCGTGTGTGGTGGGTTTCCTCCGTGTACTCCGGTTTCCTCCCAAAGACATGTAGGTGAAGCTAATTGGCGTTCCCAAATTACCCGTAGTGTGAGTGTGTGTATGTATGTGTGTGTGCCCTGCAATGGATTGGCACCCTGTCCAGGGTGTTCCCCGCCTCAGGCCCTAAGCCTCCTGGGATAGGCTCCAGGACCCCGTGACCCTGAATACATGATAAAGCGGTATAGACGATGAGTGAGTGAGTGAAATGGAATGTAGACCCATGTCTAGTTATGGGCAAGAATAATGTGCAAAGGTCAAAGTTCACAGTTCTGTGGTGTGCAAGTGTGCCATATGTAATGTGTGATGAGCAATGTAGTGAGATTGTTTGTGAAAAAGGAGATCAGAATGTTAAGTCCTATGTGTATGTGGTGCTGAAATTGAAAAGTCTGTATAGCCATCGAGAAGAAGCTCCTCCTCAGTCTCTATGTGAGCAGAAGCACTTTCCTGACTACAACAGTAAGAAAAGTCCATTGTTGGCATGGCTGAGGTCCATCACCATCTGACTGGCCTTGGTCCAGCACTGCTTGCTGTAGATCGAGGGATCTTGGTGCAGATGATGTGTTTCCTTCAGGAAACTGGTGTACCTGGAGGAAACCCACCACGCACAGGAAGAACATGCAAACTCCATGCACACAGTGGTGGGAATCGAACCTGGACCCTGGAGGTGCAAGGTAACAGTGCTAACCACTAAGCCACTGACTGTATAGACCATTTTGAAAGAAATTTACATTCTAGGTAATAAATTCTGAATAAAATTCAATTATGAACAGCACTATATAAGGTCAGTGTATAAGGATCAAGGACTATTATATAAGCTATAATGAGTGAAAGGTGGAAGCCATAATATTTAATCCTTTTACCTTTCACCAAATGTGTGTTAATTTATCCATATTTATAAATAAAATATGAAGTCTTAGAGGTATTGTTAACACTCGAAGACTTCTGCTGGAGCTTTATTTGAATAATCAATGTCATTTTATATATCATTGTTTTATCCTTTTATTATTTAACCAATAACTGATAAGAGGGACTTAGAACAGGGGCGTGTTTGATGGAGCCACAGCCAGAGGGTGCTTTGAGTATTTCAGGAAGAGCTGATACCCTGGGATTTTCACAGATTATCTAGAGTTTAAACAGAATGAGCTGACTCTCTGTAGTTTATTTGAACCGGACGACTATTTCACTTGAATGTAATTTGTGGGGTAACGAATATTGTAAATTATCACTTTTTCTTTAACCTGCTTCCTTCCTTTAGGTGAAATCTGGGGTGCCATTATAAACAGTCACTCTCTTTGACAGGCTGTCACACTACTGTACCTTTCCCGCTGCCCTTAAAGTTCTAGGACTTTGAAGTGTGCAGAATAACAGAAGTACTTTCTCTACAGAGATATACTGTATGATCTGACTGTCTGCTTCACCTCTGAAACGTTGGCCTCCCAGGAACTCCTTTAATGGCCCAAGCATGTGGAAATGACTAGGAGTGATGTCAGGACTGTTTGTGGGATGTGGCGATAACTCCAACCCGAGTTCCTGTAATGTGCAAATGGTGTTGGTGAACGATTTTGTGTACAGCTTCCACAGAAAGAGCTTTGTCTTCTGCAAGATCCATCGACTGTAGAGGATCACGCATTCTACTTGCTATGAGCCACCTCAGCCGGGGTCGTCATTCACGGATGGGTATACGGCCTTCTTTAAAACATTTTGCACCATTCGAATGTTTGTCTCATCACTGTACTGTGCTTGAAGTCTTCTATAAGTCTTCTATATTCAGATTTACCCCTTCATTTAAGAGACATTTCTTAACAAATCCCAGGGTGACTTGAACATCCCTCCAGTATTTGTTGCTGGAGCTATCACTAGTATTCCAACCGACAGTTTTCAATGATTCTCACTGATCCCATGCATTAAGCCGCCCCAATGTGTGCTTTTAAGAAGTGCGCCAATGCTGTGGACTCAGCAGAGGGATAACATTTAACACAACAGCATCAGTGTGACACACAACATATGTATTGGAAATCAATTTAATGTCAAATGAACTAAGACCTAAGGTGCTTTTGCTAAACATTTACATCACTCCCCAAATGTAGCACTCTGCTCAGGGGGGTTAAAGCTCCCGGATCTCACTGTCTCCCAAATTCAATGCCACTTCCCACTGATCTTCACTGTGATGCAAACATGCTGGGTTTAAGTCCCGCATTCGTGGTCTCGGATTGGCTTGTATTTCACCGAGATCTAACTCATCATACTGAGGCTTAATTCTTGTAACCAATTATTTTCGAGAAAGAAAAAAAAAACTATGTTTTTTAGCTGTGTGTCGGGTATGTCTGACCAAAGGGTTAGCTGCTAGCAGTGTACTATTTATTAATTAATTAATCATTATTATTTTTTTTTATTTCATGACCCACCAGTATATTCCACTCATTCTTGGACAAACACTCCAGTATTTTAGTATATTTGACGCTGTCCGTGATTCCGTCTGCCTTGACTAGAGCCCCAGTCCCAGCTGAAGAGAAGATGCTCCATAGCATAATGCTGCCACCACCATGATTCACTATGATTATGGGTGATAATCTCTCTTTTTTGTGGTTTTTGTGCCAAACCTCTCTATTAGAATTGTTAGTTCTAAAGGTTCTGTTAGAGCTTGTTGCGTTACACTTGCAACATGGTTTAACATGATTTAGTCAGTCTTTGGTGCTTTGGTTTGTTTGCTTGTTTTCCAGTATTGACCAGTATTTGATTGATATTTCTGCAGCTCCTTCAATGTCGCTAATGGTCTCTTGGGAGGACCCTGATAGCAGGAGGAACCTTGCTAATACTCAATTTTCTCCACTTATTGATGACAATGGCCTTTTTTTTTTTGCTCTCCTGACCTTCTGACAGATACAGTACATGCTTTGTACGCTGGCTGTGGACCATGGCCTCGACTGTCAGATGAAATCAAAATGATGGCAGAAAAATGACTTGATTGAATGTGACTGCTAAACATGCTTGCATTATAAAAGAAGGAGCACACTTGTGCAGACATGTTGTAATTTCTTGTTCTCTCTTTGTAAAATATTTCTCTTTTTTTACTTGAATTTTGTTGGTTTCACAATAAAGGTGAAAAACGTCTTATCTTTCTTGTTTTTTTTCTCTACTCTCTCACCCACAAATTTTATTTTAAGGTGCATCTAGACTATGTGTATTAAGTGTTGATATAATACCAGATCAGTTTCTTGGTATTTCTTTAGTGCAAGATCTTAATACTGAAATATTGTGACTGTACCTGTGTGAGACATAGCTTTGTGTCACTTAGCATTTATTTCTGTTCATCTTGTTCCTTTAGTACACTTCCACTGATTTACTCACTCACCCATCATCTATACCACTTTCAATTCAATTCGCTTCAATTTTATTTGTATAGCGCTTTTAACAATTGTCATTGTTGCAAAGCAGCTTTACACAATCAATACCACTTTATCCTGTATACAGGGTTTCGGGGACACCTGGAGCCTATCCCAGGAGACTTAGGGCATGAGGCGAGGTACACTGTACAGGGTGCCAATCCATCACAGGGTATTATTAGTTCTAACAATTCACACACTCACACCCTCATTCACACATTACGGGCAATATGGGAACACCAATTAGCCTAATCTGTGTGTCTTTAGACTGTGGGAGGAAACCAGAGTACCCGGGGGTACTTCAAGCACCAAGCAATGGGAGAACATGAAAACTCCATGCACACAGTCTTCGAGGTGGGAATCAAAACCGGAACCTGGAGGTGCAAAGCCACAGTGCTAACCACTAAACCACCTGTAAACCAAAGTACTGTATATACTATTGAGTTCTCCAGTATATACTGTACACTATATACTGAATTTAAATCTTTTGATAGAGCTGATGCAATTATAATCAATAAGTTCAGTCAAAGGACTGGAATTTGATGATTTTCATAATACCGGTCCAACAGATCATTTAAGATATTGATTAGTGATTTCTCTTTCCCAGGGGCATCATTCATTTGTGGAAATCCCCAGGGTTCTATCCTCAGGCCTGTGTTGTTTACTTTATATTATACTTCTATAAAGCATATCAATCAAATTTCCTTTGTAATCTTAGCTACAATAATATGATAGTAATTAAACAATCTAATGTGTTTACGTTTTGTAAAAATAAATAAGACAAGAGTAATGTGTGAAGAGATTTTTTTTGCATGTGAGGTAAACAACAAAAACAAGCAGTGCACTCAGGGTAGGAAACTTTAGAGCATATTCAATTGTGTATAAAAAATATTTGGCTAGATTTGGCTATGCAAATACATGAAAACTGTGAAACTAATATTTTCAGAATAATAATATAAAAGTTTAACTCTGCAAAATATGCAAGACTATTCTCAACCTTATCCCACTCTTATACCCTCATCAGGTCACCACCAGTAATCTTGATCTCTTGCACATTTATCCCCTTTAGATAATGTAACACCTCAGTATTTGCAAAAAGATTTACACATAAATAGCTGCGTAAATTCATAATAATGTAAATTTGTGTGTGAAGAGTTGTTGCTTTATGGCTCCAAATGCACTTCACACTTCTTGGTGTGAACTCGGTGTGTTTGAGGAGATTTTTAAAGGATTCCAAACATCATTGTGTAATGACAGTCAGTAGATTTAAAAAAATAAAGTTAATATCATCGGTGAACAAACTATTTTGCCTTTAAGATAAAATGTTACAAAAGTTTTAACAGTTTTAATTGATTTTTTTCGCTGATGAGTCTCTAGAAAATCACTAGTTAACAGAATCCTTTTAAGTTTCATTTTTTTTTTTTTAATATTACTTGCAGCTGGTGAAAGTTCAAATCTTAAAAGCTTCTAAAAGAAGAATATACAATATATATACAGTATATACTGGTTTCTTTTCCCAGTGTCATCATTTACTTGCGGAAATCCCCACGGTTCTATCCTCAGGCCTATGTTGTTTACTTTATATTATACATATATACTTATATGAAGCAAATTAACAAATATAGATAGATAGATAGATAGATATAGTAATTTTTCACGAAACAATAATTTGCCAGAGTGAGTGAAAATCTAAAAATTGGATTACTACAGTGGAACCTTGGATTACGAGCAAAGTTTGTTCTGCAAGCGGGCTCGTATTTTAAAACACTTGTAAATCAAAGTGAATTTTCCCATAAGAAATAATGCAAACTCAAATTATTCGTTCGACAGCCCAAAAAAATGAATACATAAAAATTATTAATACAAAATATAAAGTAAAACTAAAACTAATTAACATGCAAAAAAATTAAAAAAATAATCCCAACAGATAAGTGTTTCCATTTATGCGCGCAGGAGCTTTGTGTGTGTGTGTGTGTGTGTGTGTGTGTGTGTGTGTGTGAAACTAAAGTAAGACGTGCGGAGGAATCAGAGGAAACCTCTTCTCGTCTTACACAGTAACCCTTCCTCCTCTCTTATTTGAGTTTCACTCACACATACACAGACTGTTTTATCGGAAAAAAATAGCAAGGAACATCGCTAATTTAATTAAATTTTATTTGTATAGCGCTTTTAACAATTGACAATTGACCGCGTGCATGGATGTTGATTATACCAGTAAGAAATGCGCCCAGCAGGGGAGACCATTACCCACAATTCCACAGCGCAAGATAGAGAAAAACCATTGGCTCAGTTGTGATCACGTGACGCTCGACGTCAAAACAAGAAGCGCATATGTAATACATGATACTCGGTACTCGTAAACCAAGACTTGTTCGTTTTTATAGTCAAAATTTCTTAAAAATGTTTGCTCATTTTGCAAACCGCGTTACTCGCAATACGAGGTTCCACTGTACTCAGATTAGGTCTGCAGTTTTATCTCTCAATATACAGTAAGGAGTAAGGGCCTGAACACATGCCATCAGGCACATTGGGTGACAAATAGTCCAACACCACTGCAGAGATATCCCATCATTACAGTGGCAGTTTTTTACAGGGTCATGTTGCCAGCTCAGTAAGTTTAAAATTAAATTATTTGTCACATGTAGCTTGCAGCACAGCAATATTTTTTTTTTCCCTGGCACAAACCCCAGTTAAGAAGCTGGTATTAGAGAACAGCGACAGCCAGGATATGGTACCCCTGGAGCAGATAGGGTGTGAGGCCTTGTTCAAGGGCTCAACAGTGGCAGCTTGGCAGTGCTGAGGCTTGAACCCCCACCTTTTGATCAGTAACCCACGGCCTTATTTGCTTGAGCCACCTCTGTCAGCTGGGTACTAGAGATGGGGATCAAAATGTTTCAGTTATGTTACATTACGTTATCTGGTAATTCGTGTACTGATGTTGATGTAGAGGAGCTATAACACAAATGTTGCAGTTCCTCTATAATCCTACAGGTGGCATGCTCCAAACTATTGACACACTGGCAGGCAGCACAGCATCCTTTGTGGCAGGAGCAAATAATTTGGTTAAAGGTAGTAAACTAATATACTGTACTACTATACTTACAGAATCGCAAAACAAATCTAATCAGCACAGAGGTATCGTGATTATATCGTATCAGTCATAACGTACCTGGTGATTCCTCTCCCTATTGTCTACACAGATGTAATTTGGAAAACCGGGGCCTGTCAGTTAGTACATTTATAGATATTATTATACAGACACTATAGGCCATTGATAAATGTGCTGAAAGGTAGATTTTATATTTAATTTATACCGACAGGGACAGTAGTAATCATATTTAGCAACTATGTGTTGTAGATATAATTCATGTCCAGATGGTAAAATGGTGCAATCCTGTTGCAGATCTTTTCAGAACACATACAGCCATCTGTTTCTAAGAACAGGAGACCAAAAATCCCTATTAATTCTTTAAAACCCAAAATGTTATCAGGATTTTCCTTGCATAAGTAACCTTTATGTTGGTCTTAAGAAGGGATGCATTCATTATTACTATTTTTCTAGTGACTCAAAGATTAAATGGCCTACACTGAGGCCAAAAAAGTTATGTAATGTACATTTTGTAGCACAGTTTTAATCAATATCGGTATACACACTCCAGAGAAGGGAAGGTCATGGCAAAAGTAAAAAGCAGCTCCTAAATTAAATCAGGGCAGTTCTTGTTGCTTGATTATTAAGTTGCTTAATACTGTAGCTAAGTGTCAGAGATGCTGCAATAAATCACAGCACTATAAGTGCATTTCAAATCACTGTTAATTTTAAAGCACTCGATGAGAGTAAAACATTTTTATGATTAGCTCAGACCACAGTCCAAAAAATACTCACTCACTCACTCACTCACTCACTCACCATCTATACCACTTTACCCAGTATACAGGGCCGCGCGGGGCTCTATCCTATCCCAGGAGACTTTGTGCATGAGGTGGGTAGACCCTTGACAGGATGCCAATCCATTGGAGGGCAGGTATACACACACGTGTACATTAACACACTATAGTCAATTACGGGCAATCTGCATGTCTTTGGACTGTGGGAGGAAACCAGAGTGACCCGGAGGACTCCCACAAAGCACAGGGAAAACATGGAAAGTCCATGCACACAGACCAGAGGCAGGAATCGAACCCAGAACCTGGAGGTGCAAAGCCACAGTGACTGTTTGCGATAATGTAACCAACCTACCAGATTCCAACTGCCATAAAGCAACAAAGAAGATGAAAAAGAAGAATTAAGGCAGTTCTGTCTGTCTGTCTGTCCAGCCAGTTTCACGTGATGCTGTGACAAAATCTAGCTGAACATACTGTACAGACAGGCAGACAGACTGACAGAACATTTTCTGAAACTGGTTTCCTCCAATGTTTCAATCCAATCCAACAATGAAACATAAAGACCAAGTTCTAACCAATGTACAAATAAAACCTCTTTTATTTATATGGATTATTCTGTACACCCACCAGCCACTTCATCAGAATAGTGTCAAGCACTAACAATGGAGACAAAAGTGAAAATAATTGAGAGAATGGAGCTGGGTGAAAGGATGGCAGACGTTGCTTATTCTTTTGACATAAATCATTTAACCATTGGCACGATTCTTAAGAAGACTGTACTGTAATATACTGTGTCTAGATACTAGGATACCAACACTACTAGCTAGACTTGCTTGTTGGATTTGTTGGACTACGAACACCAAAACCAGTGGCGGCTGGTCCAAATTTTTTTTTTGGGGGGGGGGGGGGCAAACAAAATTAAAATTAAACTTTTATTAATCGCCTATAAATTGCCATAAGAAGTGCTGGAAAAGCACCGAGTGTAAGCTCAGCCATGATCACTTGACTGCTGTTTAATTAGAAGATCAGGTCGATCTGGTCCAAGCTCTTTAACTTTTTTTTCTTTCTTCATCTGATCGCCTTGCAAAGGGGTATTTTAGCAAAGAAATTTTTTAGCAAATAAATATTTCCTCACATATTTACCTGGCATATTTTATTCAATACATTAAAGATTATCTCTTTAATCTGGCATACGCGAAACTCATCCCATCACTTCATACTCCAGTACATCTATCCTGAATGGCAACTACGCTAATTCTCTCCATCTGTTCTGTATTTTTCTACCCAT
>JAQMYJ010000021.1:13027181-13037304 GCA_030014305.1 Clarias laeviceps | reverse complement strand
CACAGCATACCCCAGTATACACGGATGGATCAAAATCAGGAAATAAAGTGGCAGCAGCCTTTGCAACAAATCTACTATAGCAGGGTTTCATCCCAGACGAAAGTAAAATTTTTACTACAGAAGCAAATGCTCTACTTATGGCTTTGAAATTCATTGAAACCACATCTTGAAAGGATTACCTAATAATACCGGTCTCAAAATCATGTCTACAAGCATTAGAAAATATAAAAACAGATCATCTAACAATCGTGGAAATCCTAACCAAGTTATCATTCTTAAAAGCCAATAATTTTAACATAATTTTCTGTTGGATACCCGGACACACAGGAATCCCTGGTAATGAGAAAGCAGACAAAACTGCCAAAGAAGCATTATCTAAAAAAACAAAACAATCAAATGCTTTATACCCTTCACAGATTTAAAACCAATTTTAAATGAATACATCAAAAAAAAATGGCAATCAGAATGGGACCAATGCTTAAATAATAAACTATATGTACATGTAATAAACCCCGATGTTGGATCAAGACATACATTTCCTTTTAAAAATCGCTGGGATTAAGTGACTTATACAAGATGCAGGATAGGACACACAAAAGCAACACACATTTTTACTGTCGAGAGAAAATCCACCACAATGTTTATCATGCAGAACCCTTCTGTCCATCAAAACATATTTTATTTGACTGTTTCGAACTCTTTTACTTGTTTTTTTCTTTAAGGTACTTGTTTTATTCTGTTGACACTTAAAAAAAAATTTTAAACAAGTAGATTCAAATGTAGTTTTAAAGATCTTAGAAAAAAAAATTTTTAAACATCTTATCTAGTTTTAGTATTGAATAACAAAAAATGACTCTCGTCATGAATATAACCATATAAGCTGACAGTGTTAAAAAAGAAAGAAGGAATTGCGGGATTATTATATGTACATTTTATTATTAATTATATTATATTGTAATTTTTTATTTTTTTTGTGTGTAATTGATGTTGCTTCATTTTTAGATCTGAAGAGTCAGATTGATTCCCTAGCTCGCGACTACACGGCAAACGCCCGGACCCTGACTTCAGAGCAGAAACTCTCTCTCCTCAGGCAGATCCAGCAGTCATATGGGAAGTGCAAAGAATTTGGAGACGACAAGGTCCAGCTGGCCATGCAGACGTACGAGATGGTCTGTTTGAGTTTGTAAAACCTCACTGTTAATCACACAGTAGAGTAGCTTAGGCGGGCGTGGTCAATACTGTCACCATACACATTTCTGAGAGCACCTGTGTATCCTGATAATTAGTAAATTTTATTTTATTACTGATTACCAAGAATAAACAGAATTGGACGGAACCAGCTGATGTGAAAGAAAGAAAGCACTTATTCTTTAAAACTATAAATTTTTAACAGATTTGCAGTGTTCTTGATATGGTCATATCCATCATCCCTAATGAATTTTACCAGTGTTGCAAATTTATCACTTTTTAAAAAATATATATATATTTTGAACCTCATCATCAAACATGGTAAAAAGTATCTCACAAAAGTAAGCACACCCCTCACAATTCAGCAACCACTTTATTATATGTTCTCAAGGGATGATACTAAAGAAGAAGAAATGAAATTGGATATACTTTAGTGTAGTCAATGTGCAGCTTATACTGTATAGCAGTACAGATATACTGTCCTCTAACAATAACTCAACATGCAGACTTTATTATTGAAATGACCGGCAACGAACATGAGTACACCCTACATAACAATGGTGCTCACACAAAATATTGACAATTTAGACACAGTTTTGACGTGTACTCACTTTTGCCAGCAATTTTGACAATAATGTATTTTCAGAGGACAGGAAATATGTACTGCTATACAAGCTGCATATTGACTACTTGAAAGTATATCTAATTTTTTTTCTTTCTATAGTATTGTCCCTTGAGAACATATAATAAAGTGTTTGCTGAAATTAGAGGGGTGTACTTACTTTTGTGAGTGGGCGTACTTCACGTCAGATTGCTTTAACTGCAAGTTCACCCTCTAGTGATGTAAAAGATAATAGTTACATGAGCTACGAAGAAATATTATGCAAAACAAACACAATCAGTTTAAATCCTGACACTGACTGATGTTTTCCATTCATAGAGTCGACGTTACAGTCTAGTTACTTACTAAAGGCTGAAATTCTCTAGATGTAGGTGAAATGAAAAGTGTCAGATTTAATACTGTAAGCCAGAATGAAGAATACTGTTTTTCAGTTATAATGCAGTTTCTATATATATATATAATATATATATATATTTGTGTGTGACCGGCAGATCAAGGAAAATAAAAGTAGGGAAAAATATAACAAAAGATCCAAGTGGACAAATATGAAAAAGATTTCTAGTTTATTCATTCTATTTATTTTGCTTCGTTTTCCGTGTTAACGTGCATTGGGAGAACTGAATCTGGCTCAAATCCATTCAAATAACTTTGCGTCATGGTGAAAAATAAGGGACGCTCATAGAACTTGCAGGTATTTCAAGTTGTACTTGTGCGCCTTAGTGTTTATTACATATGCTATAACGTGCTTTTTTATTTCGGCCAAAAATACTGACATGTAAAGGAATTATCGTTGCTTTGGGAAGTTACTGATTAAGAGTCGTGCTCGTTAATGAATAAATAAATGTTAATATTAAAATCTGTTGTAAATCTTCAGTATTTTCTATGTAAATTCTAAATCTGTTTAATAACTAAAGCTGTTATTGTATCGTAACTAACTAATTCTGCGTAATTAAGTCATTCTTTGTTTTTTGTTGTATTCCCCTTTAAGGTGGATAAACACATCCGGAGGCTGGACACAGACTTGGCCCGGTTTGAGGCGGACCTCAAAGAGAAACAGATAGAAAGCACAGACTACGATTCTACCTCTAGTAAGGGAAACAAGAGTAAGCGCTTCTCATCATGCGTGAAGCTCCTGCCTGCTAATTGAATAGCTAATGTTTATTAAATAATGTTTATGATTATTATTATGTTTATGTTTAAAGGTGACCTTCGGGGACCTAAAGAGAAAAAGGTCTCTCGCACCAGGTCAAAGGTCAAGAACTCTGACGAAGACTGCAGTCCTAAGAGCAGCCAGAAGAAAGTCAAGCTGACGCAAACGTGAGATGATCAGCCTTTGTTCCTGCCGCATTCGTGAACTAGGGAACGATCATTGTTCAAATGTCATTTTTGTCAATTTTTACCTCGCGCAGGACCGAGTTCTCCTCTCCAGCTGTGAATTTCGGTAACGTTCACCCCTCAGACGTGCTGGACATGCCGGTGGACCCGAATGAGCCAACGTACTGTCTGTGCCACCAGGTCTCCTATGGAGAGATGATCGGCTGCGACAACACTGATGTGAGTCTTAACATGGAAAAACACCAAAAAAAGGGAAGAAAAGATGATATTGAATTTTATTTGTCTCATATACAACCATACATGGTATGATGTGCAGTGAAATGACTGACTGTGTCCTAAAATGAACAGATAGAATAGAAAGATTTCAGTACAATAAAAGGTAAGTTGCACTAGAGATTACAATGAAACTGAAGATGGAATGTCTAATAAAAAAAAAATAATAATAAAAATGAAAATATATGAGATGGAATATACAAATTCACAGATTTGTCATAGTTACAAATTAGTTCTGTCAATCGAAGTTGTGCATATAAAAAAATTTAAATATCTCAAATGTTAAACCCTTAAAAATCCAAAGCGACTGAGATACATGCCAGCAACACAGCATAAGTTCAATGACTTTAAAAAAAATTATATCTGCTTACAAGACTTACAAACTGTGCATTTGGGTTTTCAGATACATCAGGTACAATGAAAGTTATCATTACTTTTGTAAAGGGTAAATTTGAACACTACTGGAATATGGGAATGACATCGCAAAAATTTAGAACTCAGTATAGTATAGTTGGTTAAAAAGAAATAAAATTTCAATCATATTATAACATTTTGTGCTGAAAAAAATTGAAAAACAAAGAAAAAAGAGATGGTATTGAATTAAAAATTCGGAATTCAAATTTTATTTGTCACATGGTCTGATGTGCAGTGACTGTCCGTGACCTAAAATTAAAAGATCGAATAGGATGGAAAGATTTCACTACAATAAAAGTGAAATTGTGCTACAGAATACAATGAAACTGAAGATAGAATTTCCAATAAAAAAAGAATTTAATTAAAATAAAAATATATGGCATGGAATATACAGATTTGCCATAGTTACTGTTCCAAAAAAAAGGAAACGTCATTCTGTACTGCACAATACTAAGACTTATATATGTTAACAACAAAAACAGCACAACACAACATATGAACAAAAATGGTTAATTTATCTGGAATATAAACAAGCATTCTGCACATTTATAGCGATCAGTAGTCACATGATCCTACTCTTTGATAAATGAAAGCAATGATAAAGCAATTTCCCTCTGGGATTAATAAAGTTCTTTGAATCTTGAATCTTTGTTGATAAATCATATCCAGACTGCATTGTCTTGTGATTAAACCGATTATGTAATTTAATTGAAAAATTTATATGACTTTTGCAAGAAATACACACAGCTTCCTAGTTTTTGCAAGAGTATCGCGCCTTATTCTTTTGATATTATGTGCTGATTGGTGCATTACTGCCACCTAGTGGACTGAAGCGTAAAGCCGATGGTTGTCAGGGAAAATTTTTTAATTATTATAAAGATTATCACTTTGTAGGAGACGAGGCATTTAAACTTTGTAACACAGGTTACACAACATTTCAGTGTTTATTAGATAATAGTTTTAATACTTCAAAGCAGGAGGATATGGCTGCTTGAGATATCAAATCAGATTGAAGCTCTACTGAGGGAAACCTTTCTAGTAGATCTCCGACTCTAGTCATGTATGATGATGATGATGATGTGTGTTTGTCTCTGCAGTGCTCCATTGAGTGGTTTCACTTTGCCTGTGTGGGCCTGACCACCAAGCCCAGGGGAAAATGGTGAGTAGTCACGTGATCCAAAAGCTGAACTGTAAATATGATGATGTAATTATTATTATTATTTTTTAAAATAATTATTTGTTTATTTGTTTTCCACCTTTCCAGGTACTGCCCCAGATGTTCACAGGAGCGTAAGAAAAAGTGAACGTCCGTTTTCTCGGAAGAAAACGAAATAACAGAAGATGGAATACGGCAGAGAAAAAGATTAGAAAGAAAAAAAAGGAAAAGAGGAAAAACAAATCTCTCTCTCTCTCTCTCTCTATAGACACTAATCTAGATTCATGCTCTGCTTAATCTGGTGCTTGTCCTCCTCCTTTTATTTCCTATCCTCACCTTCTTCTCTCTGTACAACAGAAAGTCGGGATGACGGATGGACGAAGGAGCTGTAGTTATAACTGTAGCTTAATTTATGTTTGTTTTTATTTTTTTGTTTTCATTATTTAGCTTCTTTTTTTATATATATATATATATATATATATATATATATACTGTATACATATACATGTTTACTTTGGTTTTGAACGGTTGTTATATCTGTGTTTGGTCGCTTTATGATATATTTTTTAAAAGGAACTTTTCTTTGTATAGTTACACAAACACACAGCAGTAGATAAATCAGGGAGCATGAAACACGGTCCTTAAGTACCATATTAACGGTTGATTATTATTATTATTATTATAATTTGCTGTTGTTTTTTTTTTGTTTGTTTTTTTACCAAACGGTTTTGAGTCAAACACTGGCACAAGGCGATCCTATACAAAGGTAGTTCTAAGTTCTTAGAGACTGTTTTTCCTTTTTTTTTTTTTTTTTTTATGTTCTTTTTTTTTTTTAAAACTCAGACATTCTGGATTATTTTTTTTGTTTGCATTCCTCGGGGATGTTTTTTCTCCGTCTCGATTATGTGCGTGTACAAGCTTTCCCCTCCCTCCAACACCACGCGCACACGTGGGTACTTCGGTTAAAAGTATTTCTGAGGGCGTACTGATCGATAACTTGCACACAACGCACATAAACCAGTGACTTTCACTTTCACTTCCATGTTTCAGGTTTATTCCACTACTAGCTGCTGTGAATGACATTTCCTCTGGTGCTCATAACACTTCACTATTCAATTTTACAGAATCAAACATACGCATAGCATTAACTTAGAAAAGATTTGCGACTGCGATGGATTAGAGTGGTTTTGTAAATCACATTGACGTGACGATGCCTACAGGTCGCTCTGTGTATTAATCCCACAAGCCTCGAAAAAACAAAAAAAAAAAAAACACGTATTTGACCTCGACTGGATTTATTGGTGCTCTTGAGGAGGTTTAGCAACAGGTGATCACTTAAAGGGTGTAAAAAAAAAATTAATAATTCCTACACTCGTATTAATCTCTCCATCACATGGTTGGTGCCAGAGGTTAAGGTGCTGTTGTCCGTATTGAAAAACTCGGCTGCGATATTTAATACGTGATTTGCTAACACTTTATTTAAAGGGTACATACGTAGGGTCTTTAACGCATCCATAAACTCATAAGCTAGGTGTAAATATTTTATAAAGCAGTGCCGGATTGGATGAAGAACTTGTAGTTGACAAAACGTGTACGGTTGGAGGTTTTTCTTTTATGTAACTCTGTCTTTACATAATACAAGAGAAGAGGGCTTGTTATTTTGTTTAGATTCAATATCCTGCTATTTAGCATTTTCCAAAATATTTTTTTTTTTTTAAGTTTTCAATACAAAAATGAACCACAAATAAAACATTTCCTTCAACCCCTAATGATAACCAAGCCTGTATTTCCCTCTTATACGTAAAGACAGAGCAATACATTTCACACAACCTTACACGTTTTGCCCGTAATCCTCAAAGTAGTGCTTTTTAAAACATTTCTTCCATTCACAACGTATTCATCACACAGTGATGTTTGTTTCTAGTATATCTTTGATTAAATGTGCTTATTTAAGCTGATTTATTATCACAACACATTGTGTGTGTATGTATGTGTGTGTGTTTTATTAGAATACTATATCAGCCTTAAAGTGGAATATGCATGAAGTGTTAGTGAAGGTACTTTGATTGTAATTTGATTGTTACAGAAGTTTATACTAATGTCAGATCCTCTGTTTAGTGTCTTCCATGTTGACTGAACAACGGCTGATGTCTGAACCAGATTGAAAATAATTGCTTAGAAACATGAACAGCGATCAGCGTTCTTTATTTCACTGTAGAGGGAATGATCTCTAGCAGCAGGCTTTTCTTTTCTTTCTTTTATACTGTAGTTCTTCCTTTTATCCCTCCTTTCATCCTTTCTCTTCCTTATTTCCCTGCTTTCCTTCTTTTCATCTTTGCCGCTTTTCTCCGCTCATTTTCTTCTGTGCTTCCTTAGTTCCTTTATCTTCCTTTCTTCCTTTTTTTATTTTTCTTTCTTCCTTGCACTCATTTGTCCTTATTTGCCAGCTTTCCTTCTCTCCTTTCCTTCCTTTCTTCCTTGTTGTCCCTCTCATTCTTCCTTTTTTTAATTGATTCCTACTTTCCTTCCTTACGCCTTTCCCTTCCTTCTATTCCTTCTTTCTTTGCCCTTGTTCTTTTTTGATTTTCCTTTCTCTTCCTCCCTTTTTTTTCCTTCTATCTTTTATCTTACATTCCTTCTTTCTCTGCCTTCCTTATTTAGTTTTCCCTTCTTTTCATCCTTACCTTCCATCTTTTACCTTCTTTTTTTCATCTTTGCTTTCCCATTCCTGTCTCTTCTCACAATTAGTGTCAACTCTGAGTTCCTATTCAGAAACTTTCCACAGTTTTTTCACCTCTGAGTTTTATTTTTTTTTACTTCAGCGAGTCATGTCAGATCATCATGGCTGCTCAGAGCTTCAACAGGAAACAAAGTAGCCCTTTAATTGACTGTATTGTATTGTAAGTATTTGCTTTAGAGCAATTAACACACATTCTGTAATCCTACTGACTGTACAGTCACTGTTATGAGGAAGCAAATATACCTCAGTCATCACACTTGGTTGGTCCATTTGTTGCTAACAAAAGATGAGCATGAACAATTTGTGCGTTCGAGGTACAGAGCTTTATTTTTGCACTTCTGAGGTAAGTCATATGCAGATCCTCAGCAGCTTGTTCGAGTTCTTCATATGGAATTGATTTATATAAAATCCACCCTCTAACAGACACTGGTTAGACTTTACACTTGATCTCAACAAGGTTCACATCAAAATGTAATGGTACGATGTATTACACTTCTGATTTTGGTAAAGGCGTAAGGCTTACAGAATTTAAGTCCAGATGTCATTTAAATACCAATGCCAAATGCAACCATACACATGGCCGTCACACTCTGGATTTAACCAGGCAAATAGTTCGGAGCCTCACACTGGATGATTACTGCAGTGTTTAATATGGTTCAGCTGGTAACAAGTTATTTAACTCTAACTGATGCTTCTCATTTCTTAAACAACCATGTCAGAAGACGTATCCTCAGCAGGAGCAAATTCTTGTCCTGCATCAAAGAAAACAAGTGAGAAGATTGCTGAAACTATTAGAATTGGGTTAAAAACTGTCTAACACATTATTAATACTTGGAAGGATAGTGGCGGACCATCATTTTTGAGGAAGAAATGTGGGCTGAAAAATATCCTAAATGAGTGATAGAGCACTTAAATAAAACGGTAGAAATCACGGCTATGTTCAATATTGATATGTACAATGTAAAGTGAACTGAAGGGATTGGGATTAAACGGCTGCATAGCCTTAAAAAAAAACAACACATCAGTGAAACTAATTGGAAAAAAAAAAGGCTTCTTTGCCACTGTTGTGTAAATTAACGTAGAATTTAAATAGAAGTGCCTGGGGAGTGTGCAAATATGCATAAGTGTGTAGATGCAATGTCCATAAAAAAATGTGCAAAGTGAACTAGAAATGTCCAGTGTTTTTGTCTTTGCCCTGTTCCAGAGTAATCAGTGCATCAGGGTAAGAAAAGAGGTGGATGAAGTGATGCGCCCATCATGCCTAGTGCCTACCATACAAGAATAAATGTTGTGATCGTGCATAAATTGATTTTAAAATTGACTGAAATATTAGTGTGACCTTTTTCTAGCTGTGTGTGGGTGTGTGTGTGTGTGTGCAGTATATTACATAGCTAAACTGTCATTTTAACAAACAGCTCAGCTCGGTATACATCTCATCTGTGTTTCTCCACATTTTACTGACAAAAGAAAGAGCGTTTCTAAAATATAGATAAATTTGAGAAGGATATGATTTAACAATGTATGAAGCTAGTCTGAAAGCTAGCTGCCTAGTTAGGTCGTTACAAGGTCTTGTGTCACTGAACACATTACAGCTGATTAATAGCAAGAAGGCAAACCCTGAGTATAGAGATTACATACAGACACACGTTAGAGTATTTTTACATATTTACAGTCATGCACCTATCAAAAACAAACTCCATTTCCAATGATTCTCAGCTCAACCACTGATTGGCTTACTTGACCTGCACTATGACTCTGTTTCCATTCACAGGTACCAGATATTCGAAGGAGTATACAACCAAACACCGGGGGACCTTTTTTTTTTTTTAACACATTAATTTCGGAATATCTGTTCCAATACTTTTGCTCAGCTAAAAATCTAACTATCAGCTTTTTTTGCCTTTGGGTCCAGACTTCTGGGACATCCTGTTATATAAGCAATGAAACATTTTAATACATTAATATTAAAGAAAATAAATGTAATTGGTGAGTCATGACCTACTGTATCGACAATAATGTTTTGGAGGACAACTTGAAAATGTCATTGTAATGTCTTGATCATAAGCTTATTATCATTTTTATAGAGGTTCTAACATAAGCAAATTATCTATTTAAGGGACCTAAGGGCACAAGGCAGTACATTCTGGATGGGGTGGCAACCCATCATAGGGCACAAGCGCACACACACACACACACACACACACAATATCAGACACTACAGGCTAATTGAAATGCTATTCAACCTACACTGCATGTCTTTGGTACATATATACCAAAGATATATAGCCTATATATATACACACACTCAGCAAAAAAAGAAACGTCCCTTTTTTTCAGGACTGTGTATTTCAACAATAATGTTGTAAAAATCCAAATAACTTTACAGATCTTCATT
>JAQMYJ010000021.1:12996765-13014813 GCA_030014305.1 Clarias laeviceps | reverse complement strand
AGTGAAAATGAGCCGTGAAAGTGAGGCCGAAAATGAGCTTCCCCTATTTGACAGACCAGTAGCCGCCACTGATATACTCGGGTCTGTTTGTTGGAATTTATCTATACTAGTATACTATTTATCCATACTACAGTATCTAATATACTGTACATAGTAATATTCTATGGTTCATCATTCTGTGATGTTCTTTATCACCCGAGGTGTGTGTGTACTGTATGCGTGTGTGTTCTCTACACTCTCTTGCTATGCTTCCACAGCTGGAGTTGGCCACAGCGAAATCAGACATGAACAGGCACCTGCATGAGTACATGGAGATGTGCAGTATGAAGAGGGGCCTGGACGTGCAGATGGAGACGTGTAGGAGGCTGATTACACAGAGTGGAGACAGGTACATTCTGAAAACCAGTTCTTCTACAGCACGGTATGATGATTTAAAAGAGAATCCTGTTTTATGATGTAATTAACTACAGTGGTACCTCGGCAAACGAACTATGTCGATTTATTTCATATTTTACTTTATTTACATGTCTTTTCTAAATGTTTTGCTTGGTTTTATATGCAAAAATTTTAATTACAGTGTTGGAAATTGGCAATATTGGTATTATTATTAATAATATTATGGAAAATGCGTTTTGCAATACGAAATTTCGACTTATGATCTCGCAGCTGTAAGGGATTAAATGTTAAATGTTAGAATTACCCGTGCAACTTTCTCTGATTTCTTTTTCTTTTTTTCCTTTCTTTTTTTTTTTTTCGTCTGTTTCAATATATTTTTTTCTCTCCCAGAAAATCTCCCATTCCCATTTCTGTGACTGCGGAGGATGCAGAGGAAGGAGAGAAGGAGAGAAGGAAGGCATGTCAACTTTGATGATCTAAACCACACTTATGTTTCTCACCTACCTTGGAGGATATTTGTGTCTTCCAAGCCCTATTAGTGTGATAGAGCAGGGACATCACTACAGTGTGTATTACAGGGGTTCCTCCAGGCCCAGGGTTGAGAACCACTGCTTTAAACCAAGGTTGAGACTTAAAGTACTGACAATAGTTTTAAAAAAGATACTGCCATCTGGTGGTGAACATTATTACTGCATATAAATGATTTACTTAGAATTTATTTGAAAACTTTAATATATATGTAATTTTACTTTTCTTCTTAGACACATAAAAATATATGTGGCTAAGAAGAAAAGTATTGTATAACACAGGTGATATGCCATCCAACACAAAGACTAACTTTAAGATCAAAGGATCATTGACATTTCAAAGCCAGAGTATAAGAAATTGCTTCAAACTTGAAACTTCAAAAATCAAATAGAAAGACAAAAACAAACACATTTATTATTATTATTATTATTATTATTATTTTACAAAGCTTTCCAGACAGCTTCAGACCTTCAGACTAGGTGTGTGTATTTGAACAGGGATAAAACAGGAACCCAATTAAGAAAATATAAACTCGCTAAAAAGGTATAAAAACAAAACGAAAAAACAAGTGTGCATTGTGCAACAGTGTACATTTCTGATTGGTCTATATCTGTAATATGTAGAAATATTACGGAATTATTTATTTCTGTACAGCTGCTTAGCGACGATTTCTGGTGTTAAACACGCTATACAGATAAAACTTAACTGAATTGAACTGAATATTTTATGTGGCTCCTGGCAAACGTCCCAGCAGGAAGCCTTGTTATATTGTTTTAATAAGGTTGTGAATTGATCCGTTTAAAACATAACACAGAGCCAGCGCTGCTTTTGTAAATTAGAATGAATTGAAAAATTTTATGTAAAAAGTTACATTAAGATAATGATGACTGAATGACTCCAAAACAATGTTGCAATTACACCTTCCAAAGAATTGACTATTTGACTTTTATGTCATGCTTTAACAGTCAAAAGTCTGGACACGTCTTCTAATTCAGTGCATGGAGTTTGCATGTTTTCCCCGTGCTTGGTTTCCTCCAGGTTCTCCGGTTTCCTCCCACAGTCCAAAGACATGCAGATTAGGCTAATTGGTGTTCCCAAATTGTCCGTAACGTGTGTGTGTGAGTGTGTGTATGTGTGTGTGCCCTGTGATGGACTGTCCAAGGTGTACCTCGCCTCATGCCCCAAGAGTCCTGGGATAGGCTCCAGGTCCTCCGTGACCCTGTATGCAGGTTTAAGCGGTATAGACCATGAGTCAATTATTGAGTGAATGAGTGACATGGCATTAGGTAATTAAGTAACAACAATCAGTTGTTATTTTAAAACATGAACGTTACCTGTTGCAAAACCCATGAAGCACCAGGATGAAACTGGCTCTCAGGAAAGCAAGACCAAAACTTGCATGTCTCTTGAGAGATGTAGTAACCAGGGCCAGTGACAACAACAGCATGAAGCAAAGGAGAAATATTGATTTTTAAGTGAAACAAATGCCTGCCGCACCCTGCGGTAGTCCATATAATTTGTTATGTATCTACTGTACAGAACTGCACTGTAAAACGCTGCTTGATATCCAAAATGCATGATATCTGAATTTACAGAATTGATCTTGGACATTAAGCGTTCTGTACCTGCACATCCTATACATGTACTGATGGGTGATGTTGCCTGACAAATCAATAGATGTGCAATAGTACGAGGGGTGTTCAAGTCAAACAGGGACTTTCGATTGTGCAGAAGAACACCGTTATAAGAGTAAAAACCCCCTTTATTTCTCTACACTAATGCACAATTCAGTGGACAATGAGCCACCTCAGCTGAAAGTCTCATCACTGTACTATGCTACTCTAAATGTCAATCAAGACTTAAACACCCCTCATAGTATTAAAAGCAGAATTAGTTGTCTCGAAGCATCAGCAGAATGAGCATTTCAAGGATAGATTGCAGTTGAGAAATAAAATTTTTAAAAAAAGTCATTAATAATGATGCTTTGAAGTTGTTGTATTTGCAACATTGTGTTGGTGTCTTCTGTTCAGGCTAATATTCATATAAAAGCCTAATATTAAACATCCCCAATGACGGTAATGTTTTCAATGTACCATTGATTTGGACATCCAAAATTTTGCTTCTTTAAGCCCGGGTTCGATTCCCAGCCAGTGCCCAAACCCCAGCCACTGGATGCAGTGCCGGTCCCAAGCCCGGATAAAAATGGGAGGGTTGCGTCAGGAAGGGCATCCGGCGTAAAACCTGTGCCAAGTTGTAGTGCGGACTGGGTATTCCGCTGTGGCGACCCCTTGACGGGAGCAGCCGAAAGACCAACAACAACAAGCTTTAAGCAACTTTAATTGCACACTGGTGGACTTGATTTAACTAAATATGTGACTTTTTATGTTCAGGTTGTTTTTTAGAGCAGTGGGCTGAAAACGTACCCTATCAACCCTAACATTGCCACCACCTGACTAATATGCTTTTGCTCTTGTGTGTTACCAACAGCTCTGACCCGCTGAGTCATAACCTCGGCAAGACCAATGAAGGCACCCTGTAGACTTTAGCAGCACATCCTTTACGTTTTCAAGTTTAAGTTTCAGACTTGTATGTCCAGCACATCCCACAGATGCTTGGATTGAGATTCAGAAGCCGAGTCAACACCTTGAATTCTTCATCATGTTCCTCATCAAACCATTCCTGAACATTGTGGCCACATGGTCCTGCTGAAAGAGGCCACTGCCAAGGAATACAGAGGGAATGTCATGAGCACCCAAAACCTGGTTGCTAGTTTGTGGTTTGTTCTTTTCTTGGGCTACGTGTGGTAGGAGAACCTAATAAGACCTGGCGTTTTGGAGAAGCTCTGACCGAATCATCTGGCCATTAAGGTTTGTCCCTTGTCAAAGTCATCAAGGTCTTTAAATCCCATTTTCAGCATACTGTATGTTTTATTCTTTTCATTTTCAAGTCATCATAAGGTTGAGAATGGTCAGAGTATAATCCCAATACATTTCAGTCCATTTCAGTTCTAGGTTGTAACACTCCAAAATGTGGTTGAGGGGTTAGAACACCCAGATATACGTTCTATAATCAAACATGGTTTTTGCAATTGCACTTAAAGAAGCAATCAAATTTGCTCTTATTGCTTTTCTGCTGGCAGATTTCCTGCTTTCACAAGTATTTGTACAGAATGTTATTCATTTCATGCCAGACTCACAGTACATAAAGTATCTAAGTCTAAGATCAGTGGATGCGGGGCATCCTGAGTGCCAGACCCGGATAGAACGAGAGGGTTGTATCAGGAACGGTATCCGGCATATAACCTGTGCCAAGGTGTATGCGGATCGAATGGCGACTCCCTTAAAGTCCCTATGTTGCCACAGCTATCGCCGATTTTGAGTCAGGAGTCCAAGAGAGCAAACGTGGTCATGCTCATGACTCTCGCTTCACTATCAATCATAGCAACAATAACCAATCACAGGAGACATGTGGAAGTGGACGGATAGCACTTCCAGGGTGTTACGCTGCCCACAAATAAAAAAAAATAAAAAAAAGATTAATTCAGCTGGATGTTTCTCAGTAGGAAGCAGGTGACAACCATCTTCCTTCCTGAAGACTCGAAGATGTAACTAATTTAGAGAGAAAGTTGGAAGTAATAGTTATAGCATTGGCATAGCATTCGAAACTAACTGAAGCCAATATTGACTTAACTGCAAAAAAAAATTATAATAATAATAATAATAATAATAATAAATAAAAACAATAATAATGTAAATAGCTAATTTAAAATATTGTATTATAAAATAAAGTGTAGAATAACTAGCATCTATTATTTTGTTTTCCTGTCTTTTGGTCCAGATATCCAGAACACATTATACTGTACATCTGTCACAATGTATGCTTTATCAGCTTTCAGTTCTTTCATCTTGGCTCGATTTGTTCAGTCTCGGTTTACATGTCTTGGTGTGCAACTGCTCTGAGTGCGACTGCCGTGTTCTCACTTTGGATGTTTTCTAAAGAAACTAGACACCGTTTAACCTGACCAGGGGTATTACACTGCCTCCATAAGCCCCAGCAAACCGGAAAAAAAACCCACACATTTGCACACTACAAGATTTCAATGACTGCCGTTATCTTTGATTATGGTGCACAGTGTGATGGTGAATATATCTATGAAAATGATTTCACATTTCCATACGTTGCTCTTCTTTACACATCGACAATTTGAGTTCTGGAATATTCCGGTGCCATCCAGTAATAAAAACTCCATAAATGTGTTAACCTGGTCCTTCAGTACATTCAGGTGGTCAGCTGACTTATTTTTTTTTTTTTTTTTTTGCCACATAACATTGCTGAGTCTAGACCTGAGCAACTAAAGCAACCCGGATCATAACACTGCCTTCAGAGGCTTGGACACTATGAATGATGGGGGCATCGCTTCATGCACTTCCCCTTCCCATGCACCATGACGCTGACCACCACTGAATGCTGAGTGGTTGAAACAAACAAGACAGAAAATGAGGTTGCTGCTGAGGTTATTACATAAACAACCAATTTTTTAAATTCGATCTTCAGGCACTTTGTAGCCGGTCACAGTAAAACATTTCTTGCCATTTTGTCATTTGTTATCGTTTAATTTTATTTAATATGAAAACAATTAGGTGCACAAAGACTTTTGCACAGTACTTGTATGCTTTTTAAAATGACATGCTAAAACTATTAGCTATATGGCCCAAGCATGAGCAAGAGTAAATCGATTATATCTCATTCCGACAAATTATGATAACTGGACTTTGAGTATAATTCCAAAAGTCTTTTTTCTTTTTTAATGAACAAATGCTGAGTAAAAGAACTGATGATGAATTGAGAAACCTCACCAATGTTCTAATAAATCTTTGTTGTCTTTGCTTTCTCCTAGACATTATGGTACAGTGCCTTGCAAAAGTATTTGTAGCCCCCTTGAACTTTTCCACATTTTGTCACGTTACAACCACAAACGTAAATGTATTTTATTGGGATTTTATGTGATGGACCAACACAAAGTGGCACACAATTGTAAAGTGTTACAAATAAAAATCTTAAAAGTGTGGCATACATTTGTGGAAGTCAGTGGAACCAACTGCCTTCAGAAGTCACCTCAGTAAATAGAGTGTGTAATTTTATGCCAGTATAAATACAGCTGTTCTGAAGAAAGCTATAAGAAGTCCCGTTTGCAGTTCCATTTTCTTTCCACTTCACAATAATGTCATAGTCACTTTGTGTTGGTCTATCAAATAAAATCCCAATAAACTACATTTATGTTTGTGGTTGTAACATGACACAGTGTGGAAAAGTTCATGGGGTATGAATACTTTTGAAAGGCGCTGTATTGTTGAATGCAGAAGCTTCATGTTGGGGAATTTCCTCTAGTTTAGTTTAACTAATAAAATTCCTGGGTTATGACGTAAAATGTCTTTAAGATTATATGTTTCAAAGACAATCCTCATCTTACAGACAAAGGACGTTATTTAATTCAATAATATGTCAGCGATCATGATGTTGATTTGCCGTCTGTATGGAGCTTCTCATATTCTCCCAACAGATTCTTGATACTTTTTAAAAAGTTTACTTCCTTCTTCTTACCCTTTAGATGCTGGTATAAAAAAACCTGTCTCTATTACCATAATATGTCTAACTGCACTGTTACAGTATATCTGCACTTGTAATTCTGATGGTATAACTTTATAGTCATTGCTGTTACACCTCAACTCCAGTCAGTACTGCTGCTCCTGGTTTCAGTCCATCTATACTACTGCAACTTTTTGCACATTTACTCCTCAGTGAAATTTGCACTGCCTCAGTATTAATTAAGACTTCAATCTATATTCTGTGCTGATATTAATCAGATTTTATGTCCTGTACATTGTTTAGTTTATTATGTACTATCTATTGTTGATTGTTCAGCTGTACCGAACCCAGTTCACCATGGTGTGGTAATAAACTAATCTTGAAACTAAATTTGTGCTCTGCCTCCTATGCAGTGTTTCAACCATAATGAACAACCAGACATTTCTATTTCAACAAATTGACAGTTTTACACTTTTACATTATTTACAGATACCCTTATCCAGAGCAAATTACTGTACATTTTTATCTTATTACACATTTGAGCAATTGAGGTTTAAGGGCCTTGTTCAAGAGCCCAACAGTGGCAACTTGATGGGGCTGAGGTTTGAACCTGGAAGATGTAGTCTATCATCTTAACCACTGAACTACCCCTGCCCTATTGTTTTTTTTTTTTTTTTTTAGCAATTTCTAGGGCCGTACTCTGAATCTCTTTGTGAATTTGCAGATTTTCTCCCAAACCTGGTCAGTTCTTTAGACAAAACATTAATTGTTGGAGATTTTTTCATTTGCAGATTCTATAGCACTGTTGCCAAGGTGGGCTTGGTGGGTTTCCTCCTCCTTACTCTCTGAATGTTCTACTAGGTGCATAAATAAACTACAGTTAGTCCAGAATGCATCAGCCAGAGACCTCACTATAACAAGATGATATGAGCACATCCAGTAAAGTGTAACATTGATTGTAGTTAAAATAAAACCCCAAATCCAAAAATGTTGGGACAGTATGGAAATAAAAAAATATATCTGTAAAGTCACTTTGTACTATATTGAAAACACTAGAACAACTTATCATTTGACGATTTACCATGTGAATTTAATTGTTATATTCAACCACATTCATTCAATTACCTTTAACTATGATTATAGCATACAGTGTGGTATCTGGTTCATGTGATTGACAAATGAAACCTAATGCCAGTGTGCTTAGCTAGTTGCTGAATGGCTAAAAGAATAAAGACAAATTTTGTATTCACTGAAATCCTCTAATTTCTTAAAATGGTTGCATTATTCTCATGCTCCTGAGCATAATGAAGCTAACTAATATAAACCTTACCATGATCAACTTTAAATCCTATACAACGGGCGAAAAAAAGTATTTGCTGTCCAAACCTACCTGGTCCTATGTGAAAAAGGTTTCATGAATGATCTGTGATTTTTGAAAGGCTGAGTGAAATTTCACTTGCAACCCCTAGGCCTGATTACTGCCAGACCTGTTGAATTAAGACATCACTTAAATAGAACCTGTCTTTCAAAGTGAATCATCTGAAAAAATATTCAAGACCATCTATAAAGTAATTAACATGTATCAGTCGAGAAAAAGTTACCAAGGCATTTCTAAGGCTTTGGGACTCCAGCAGACCACAGTGAGAGCCATTATCTACAACTGGAGAAAAGTTGAACCAGTAGTGAACTTTCCCAGGAGTGGCCGGACTACCAGAAGTAGAGCATACTCTTCCAGGAGCTCATGAAAGAACCCAGAATAAGATCTCAAGAACTGCGGGCCTCACTTGAGTCAGTTAAGGTCAGTGATCATGATTCAACAGTAAGAAAGAGATAAGGTGGAAGCCACTACTGATCAAAAAGAACTTAAAGGCTTGTCTCATATTTGCCGAAACAAATCGACCATAAAATCCTGAAGGAAAATGTCTGGTCATCAGTTTGTGTCCTCAAGCTCAAGTGCACTTGAGCTGGACAATTATGCGGAACACGCAGCAAGTCAACAAAAATAAATAAATAAGATTTTGGCATGGCCTAGTCAAAGTCTATACTTTGGCCATTCATGCTAGAAACTCTTGAGTGTGGCTGAATTTAAACAATTTTGCAAAGAAGAGTGAACGAAAATTCCTCCACAGCAATGTGAAAGACTCATTGCTAGTCATCGCCAAGGGTGGTGCCCCTATTAACTTTAGGGGGCAAATGCTTTGTCACATAGTGCCATGTAGATTTGTACAATTTTTTTATCCTTAATAAATGAAATCATTATTTAAAAACTGCATTCTGTATTTACTCAGGGCAAATACTTTTTCATGGCACAACGAGGTACTGCAGGCATATTTACAGATAACCTTGTGTAGTTTAAATAGCGTATACATGTTGATTACATGCAAATTTATAGAATAACTTTTTCATGTTTCAACTTTTTTTTTTTTTTTTTTTAACTAAATAAATATTAATGGTGACAAAAGTGAGCAGGCAAGTCATTTCATTAAAAGTCATTTCTACTTCTATTCATTTTATTAAAAGTGCTGCTGTACAAAAGGAGGAAGGAGTTGTTACAATGACTCAGCTTTTCAGAGTCAGGTCTGTTTTCCAAGGCATTCTTTTTTTCATGCTGCGCAGCAACTTAATAGAGCCGGTACTGAGTCACTGCACTCTCTAGTGCTCCATTTTGGGGCTTCCTGTGACATTGAGAAGGGGACATTGGCACAAAACCGACCTGTTTGATGTACTTGGCATCCATGATCATCTGACTACAGTAGATATACAGTGTGTGGTTTATCTTTGGTTCATGTTAAACCATTTTCGCCCAATTTAATTCACATTTATGTTGCGTATTATTCTATAATTCGGCAGATGCACCAACATTCATACAGTTATTTAATGGGCTATCATTGGACAGTTGAAGACTGTTAGTCCAGTTATGCACCGATCCACCACAACATAAGGACCACTGACAGGTGAAGTGAATAACCTTGATCACCAACTCTACACATGCAAACTGGTGGCAGGGTCATGGACACCCATGCCCATGGGGACCTACAGCCAGCCCGTCCAGTCCGATTCCACAAAAAAGGCCAATGCAGCACAAATCGGTGAAAAACCTCAATCCTGGGCATGAAAGAAAGGAAGCAGAACATCCAGTGCATCACAGTGTCCTGCACCCTGGACCCAGCAGGCTAAGAGTTAAAGGTGGTTCATCCAGCCTCCAAACTCCCCAGATCTCAATCTGATTGGTCACCCATGGGATGCACCAGACAAACAAGTCTGATTCATGAAGGTTCCACCCCACAAGCCACAGCACCCAAAATATCTGCTCCTGATGTCCTGGTGGAAGACAACACCTTCAGAGGTCTTGTGGAGTCATGCCCAAGGTCGGGCCAAAGCTGCCATAGTGGCATAAGGGGAACCTACACAATGCTGGGCATAATGCTTTGCATTGTAATGTTATGGCTGACCAGTTTGTGTGTGTGTGTGTGTTTTAATCAACTGCCCAGTTTGGGTGAGCATGTGCCTATGATAGAAACAGGCTCCTGTTCGTGTCTGGAAGGACTTTGAGGTTTTCTGCATTTTGAGATGCTTTTCTGCTCACCATGATTGTAAAGAGTTGCTGTATCTTTTGTGGCAGCTCGAACCTACCTCGAAAACTAGCCATTTTCAACTAATTCACTTTTTAACAATTGACATTTCATCTCTCAGAATTGTAACTCACTCAGTTTTTTGTTAATAGCACCATTTTAGACCAACTCTCGAGATGTGTGCTGTGTGTGAAATTCTCAGGACATTATTAGTTTCTGAAATATTCAAACTAGTCCATCTGACACAAACAACCATGCCACTTGAACTGTATCTGCATGATTTTATTTTTATTTTTTGCATTGCATTGCATTACATTGCATTGGCTGGTTAGATATCTGCATAAATGTGCACATGTGGATGCTGAGGGTATGTTTCTACCTCTGAGAAAGGCTTTCTTTTTTGGCCTGGCCATTTTCACTGTGTCAGTGTTGCCTTTTATGGAGTTTTGTGGGCGTCGCCAAATGCAAACAGGTTTGTGTGGGCTGGCATCATGTGGCATCTGAGCTTGGGCAGTCAACATAAAATTGAATGAGAGAGAGGAGGGGAGCTAAAAAAG
Source organism: Clarias laeviceps (assembly GCA_030014305.1). Taxonomy (NCBI): domain Eukaryota; kingdom Metazoa; phylum Chordata; class Actinopteri; order Siluriformes; family Clariidae; genus Clarias; species Clarias laeviceps. Next base: position 13,004,174 of record JAQMYJ010000021.1, on the reverse strand, counting down.
GTGGGGGTGGGGGGGTAATTGGAATTGGACGTGATCCGTCTCCTCAGAACTCTCCTCCCAGACAGAATAGCACAGCCAGATCCAGACCAAGAAGTGCGTCAGCTCTATTGGTAATGATTATCTATCTATCTATCTATCTGTCTGTCTGTTTATTTGTAATGTCTCAGTCATACATTTAGCTACAGAATAGTGTTTTGTATGTTTGGTCTTATTTTCTAGGCAACTAAAAAATTCTTTCTCTCTCTCTCTCTCTCTCTCTGTCTTTTCACACACGTACACAAACATATATACTGTATCCTGCCCACCACAGGAACTTACTGTCAATATGTAAGTATGCAACTTTTTCTACTACTAGAATTCTGTGTACAGAACGTTGGTTTTCTCTTGTTTTCTTTCTCCCAATGTGTTACTCTTTTCATTAAGGTATGCTACCAAATGCAAGGTCATTAATAATCATAACAATACCCATGGGTGTCTCTGTGAGGGTTGTAAAGTATCAAAACAGCAAACATACAGTACATAGCTGACGCTCTATCGAATCTTTTAAGCATTAGAGTTTGCGCATCCTTTGAGATACTCTGAATGAATACTGGGCATTTTTTTCTGATGAATTTAAAAGTCTGAGATTATTGCCAGTTAAATCTTGGCATTTGATGGCATAAATACCCGTCTCTACAGGTCTGCCCCAGATCAGGATGTCACAGCTGACCCAGGAGCCCCAGACAGGGAGGGAGGACCAGCAGCCCCAGCAGCCCAACCCCAAAACATCAGCAGCAACCTTCGTCTCCAACACACACAGGCTCAAGTGGATGAGGTAGGCACATCAGTCATATAACAAATTTTTACTAGTTATAAGTCGCATTCTGTAGACTGGCCTTTTGGAATGAGTGTTCTTGTATGATTGATGGTTGATTTAGTGGTTAGCACTGTCGCCTTGCACCTCCAGGATCTGGGTTCAGTTCCTGCCTCGGGTGGGTTTCCTCTGTGTGCTCTGATTTCTTCATTTGGCATTCCCAAATTGCTTGTAGTGTGTGAATGTTGAATGGTCACAGCTGTAAAAGTGGGAATAAATACACTGGTCACCGTTGGCCTCCATGGCCTGTAGCTGGACTACAGACGTTCCTAGATGCCTCTTGTTTTTTTTATTTATTTATGTATTAATATATTAATACATTTAATTTTTTGTAGGATCTATTAACCTTTTAATAATTACTGAGCTCACCTTAAATGATCCCTCTAGGTGGTGGATATCATGCGTGTAAATTTGGACACCATCATGGACCGGGACGAGAATCTGTTGAACCTGGACGACCGGGCTGATGCATTGCACAGTGGAGCTAAGATGTTTGAGAGCAGTGCTGCCAAGCTGAAAAACAAGTACTGGTGGAAAAACTGTAAGGTGTGTTATGTCAATGTATTGCACTGTGTGTGATCTTTCAGGTTTAGCAGGATCAAAATGTAAGGGCCTTGCTCAAGGGCCCAACAGGGGCAAATTGGTGCTGCTGGGGTTTGGACCTGGGACCTTCCAATGCCTTACCCACTGAGCTACCCCTGAAATTATTTAGTACTAATAAATGTGTCTTGGCTTTTTAATGGGTTTTTAAGTCAGTTCCCTTGAGAAATGGCAGAATGCAATTTACTGCACACATGAAATAGTTTCATTAACAGAACTAATTGTGTAGTTTTGTTTCAAGACAACCTTGGCAGGACTAGATACTGTGTAAGCTCTGATGCAAGTAACTGATTCTGATTCAACCTCTCATTGTGCATTCAATTCATACAGTATGTCTTCATCCAAACCTCTGGCAAAATATTAGCAGTAAATTAATAGACGCTCTCTTTTTCCCCCAGACCTTCACCCACTCTACCGTGTATTTTTACCCAAAAATGGCAGACCAACCTCGTACTTAATCATGTCCTTCAGTAAAAAGCCAGGGTGATGTTACCGGATTTAAACCCTGCTGGATTGCATCATGCAGTAACTAACAATCCTTCATCTTTTATATCATGCTTTCATCCAATGCTACCTACCTATGTGAAGAAGAAGAACATAAAGGCCAAGGATGATAAATTGAAGCAAGAACTGGCGGCACAGTTCCTTAGAGGTTGTTCCTCAAAGCTATTCCTACTCATCTACTTAATCAGATGATGTAATATCACTATCCTGATGCGAGTGGTATTTTGTTTCCATCCACAAGAGCTTACTGAATATTTTAATGCTGTAAATCACATGCCATGGTCTACACAGTCAACTGATCTGAACCCTCTTGAACATGCAAAATGCTCATCATAAAAAAACCACAACTGAGGGGAAAAACTTTAGCTAACATGATGTTCAACTCTCTAGTTCACTTCCAAGGACATGTTGAATCTACTAAAGCTGTTCTGCTGACTGGTGGCTTTTCCAAGCCTTAATATGGCACAATGTTGGTTTTTCATTTAATTTTTTAACTTAACTGTCTGTAGTTTATTCCCCCAGAACTTTCTACAGTATATTGTGGGCATGATACACTGGCTACATTTAAACAGTGATAATTATGATAATTGATAGTTGAATACACAAATTGGCATGACTCATTGAGATTATTGAGAATTAAATTGTAATTTCCGTCCAATTAATCAAGGAGTACGAACTGTTGTCCATAAGGCACTGGTGGATATGCATTTTGGGAATATTACACTTATCAAACTGATATCAGATTTGGAGTGTATTATACAGGATGATTCACTTGAAAGAGGCCCTGAGTATTCTGTAATAATTCTTACTATGATGAAACAATCTGAACAAAACAAAGTATAATGTGCTCCTCAGTACAGTATATGGAGCTTCGGACACGTTGGGATGCCCCTGAGTCTGACCGCTAAGTTAGGTGCCAGACAGCCATCATAGCCGCTGATATGGAGAAGGAGTCCACTGGTTCTGGTACATTTCAGTCTAAATGTGTCTGGCAGAAAATGAGGATCATTTCCAGCATTGCATGTAATGCAATCGATTACACATACTTCAAGGTGTATAGCATTTTTTTCCCCCATTTTGATTGCTTCATCATAGCGGGAGTTATTACAGAATATTCAGGGCCTCTTTCAAGTGAATCACCCTGTTGTATTAACTGTGGCTTAATTGTGTATTTTTTTGCATTTCATTTAAATTTAATTGAACAGCAAATTATTGTACAAGTTTAACTGTACGTGTGTGTGCACTGCAGATAATTTTCACCTTTTTCCTAGATGATGATCATCATGGGAGTTATTGTGGTCCTCCTGATTTGTGTTGCTATCGGTAAGTAGACTACAAATAATAATAATAATAATAATAATAATGACGCCAACTGGAATGTACATGGGGCGTTCAAGTCAAACGGGGACTTTTGATGACCTTTCACGTGAATGCCATAAAACTGAACTGAAACAGAAGACTTCAAGCACAATACGGTGACGAGACTCAGTCATACAAAATGGTGCAAATATTTTAAAGAAGGCTGTACGTGCGTATATGTGAATGACTTGGAGCCCACTAAAGTAGTTCTAGCGAACATTCTGATCCAGTGAACAACTGATCCTTGAAAATCGACAGATATTTTGTTGCCAACTTTCAGAAGCGATGCATCAGTCAACACCACTTGCATAGAACAAATCCTGCACTGTAAGCCTGATCTGAAGAAGGCGGCATGTTCACAACATGCATATTAATGGTTAACTGATTTAACTTGCACTAGAATGTCCGTTCATGTAACATAAGAAAACATGACGTATTTACATTTACAGTTTATCCTCACGGACAAAAGAAACGTTGCATTCTTACAAACTACAAAAATTTTTGCCGTTATGAAAACCCTTAATCTAATTCTAAATTTGTTACAGTCAACGTAAAATTACCTTTATGCTCAATAAAGCATTACTTTATCCCCATAAGAGCTGGCATTACTTGATGTTAAAAGTTAGAAAAACCTTTTAATTGTGCATTTTTTTTTTTTCTTTCACTATCATGTCCAGTTTAGACACTGCTAGGAGAGAGGACTATCAAAGCGCTTCAACTTGGTGCGATGCAAACAGATATCGCCACATGGTTCGAGTTGCCAGGAATACCAATTCCAAGATACGGAACAGTGACAATGCCAGGACAGGACAGACCAAATAACACAAGAGACGAATTCGATGGGAAATCGTACAGGAAACCCTGCCTGCGTTCTCAAGCCGAAATCAATAACAGAGGCTCATTCGCTCAATACTGACTTTGTATACATTGTGTTGAACACACCAACTTTTTCTTGTCAGTCTCAGAATTTCCATGATGACTAGAGCTGAACCTTCCAAATTTCTGGTGCTGATGGACACATAGTTTTTCATTTGAAAGAAATACATTCTGTTTGAAATGTATAAGTGCAACATTTCTTCTGTCCATGAGAATAGTTACCAGGAGCTTCTTCGTATTAAGTGATTGGCAAATGAAGAACATGACAATCCAAACATACAGCCCTTCTATTTTTTTTTTTATTTTTTTATAATAATTGTCTGTTCTGGGATTTAAAACATCTCAGTTTTAAAACACTTCTTGTGATCTCTTTTCCCCCACAGTGTACTTCTACCACTGAGTGCAAGAATGTGGAAAATTCTCCCAAAGGAGCAAATTATTTGAGCAGTTTTACCGAAGCTCATACCACCATCCTTTTCGCCTAACTGATGCCTTGAATCCAAATGTAGCATGTGTGTACAGTAGATGTCTGTGTATTGCCTCTCTAGTGCCTCCACATTTCTGTCAAAATACCAACCTGTGTGGTTTGCAAGAGAGAGCTCTTATTGCTTATTCTTTTTCCTTTTAAGTGTTCTGAAACAGCCGAGGGTTCGATTCCTGTCTCGGGTCAGTGTGTGAGGAGTTTGCATGTTGTCCCGTGCTGGGTGGGTTTCCTCTGGGTACTGGGATCAGTACTGGGGTACTGCGATAAGGTAGCTTAGTGGTTAAGGCATTGGATTACTGATTGAAAAGTCCCAGGGTCAAAACCCAGCACCACCAAGTTGCCACTATTGGGCCCTTGAGCAAGGCCCTTAATGCTTAAATGTAAAAAATGAGACAAAAGAAATATAAGCTGCTCTGGATAAGGGTGCTCAAATGTAAAATTCCCCCCAAAGACATGCAGATTATGATAACTGGTGTTCCTGTACTGTGATGGATTGGCACCCTGCCTTATGCCCAAAGGCTCCTGGCCCCTGACCCTGTACAAAAGGTTATAAATTGGTTTATAAGATTTATTGAACTTTCTGAACCATTTTAACTGGACAAAAACAGTAACTGGAGTATTAATGAGCAACTCGATATAGATTGATTATTGATTATTATATGATTTAATCAATAACTTTCTAATAATATTGTTTCAATCATATTTAATGCATTACTAAATATTAAAAGAATGATACATAAGCTCTGGGAAGACTTAAAGATTACAGTTAGGAATTTTAGCATATGTCTCCAGATTAGTTTAAAGAAAGATCATAATACGTATACATATTATTTATTACAAGAGATCTATTGCTGATCTATTGGATTATGTAACATCCATATTCCACAGGTGTTTGGTGTACAGTACTTTGTTTAGCCTTTAATGTCACAGTTTGCTTATCATATGCTAATTGTAATAAAGATATGAAAAGCAGTTAGCCACTGTCTCTTGAGTCAACTGTAATGTATTTTATTTATTATCTATTTTGAATCTAAAAACAAAAAAATGTCAATGGACACTTGACAAATCGCCTTGGTATCATTATATTTACTGCACACACACAAACATAAAAAAAAATTAACTGCTGCTCATATATTAATTTATTTTTCAGATTTTCTTTTCAGATATAAATGCATACAGTCAAATATTAAAGTGTATTCGACAATATTGTCTTTATTTACAGCACAATCTCCCATACTCTACTTTGTTTAATTTGATACTAAATATAATGTAGGATCCCTTAAACTCTGACCAATCAAATCATAGATAAAACAAAAGCTCTGAAGGTTCTGTGGTATTGGCACCAAGCCGCCAGATCCTGGAAGATCCTGATGATATAGATACATCAGCCTCGTTAAACTGGTAGAGGAGGAGGTGTCACAGTTATTTATAATGATAATTTGTTCATCGTACAAAAACACGGACTCAAATTCAACTCATTCGAAGTTCTCTATAGTAACATAACAAGTGTAGCAACAAATATTGAGTCTGCTCAGTCAATTTCGCTAATTATTATTTATAGACCACCGGGGTCGTACTGTGAATTTCTCTGCAAATTTGGAAGCATGGTGTTAAAACTGCTGGAGACTTTAATATTCATTTTGAAAATCCAGATGACCCTTTGAGAACAGCATTTATGTCCATTCTGGACATAATATAATAGGTGTAATTCAGTGCGTAGTAGGATCCACTCATAAAGCAGGTCACACTCTAGATTTAATAATATCCTTTGAAGTTCTCCGATCATTATCTTGTCTTGTTTAAAGTGTGTCATACTAATAATGTACACACAGCGCCACGCTACCACATTAAACGTACATTCGTATCAACTACCACCAGAGGTGGGTAGTAATGAGTTACATTTACTCGGTTACATTTATTTGAGTAACTTAAAAAAAAATTACTTCTATGTACTTTTACTTCTATTACTTACCATTTATTCTACACATGCAGCCTGTAGATCTACCACCTGACTGTTTCACCAATCAGACGCAGCAACAATAATCACATGACTCCGTTTGACCAATCAGGTCTTCAGCCAGTGTTCTATAAATTCATCCTACCTGTAAATCCGTCCTACATATGCTCACTTGCGCATGCACGAACAAGTTTACGCATCTTTCTCTAATTTTGCAGAACGCCTATAAATCCATGCTGCTACTAGTGGGATCTTGTGGCTAGTGTACAATCTTGCGGTGAGTATAGAATGCTTTTTTTTTCATATATATATATATATATATACATACACACACATACACAGTGGGTACGGAAAGTATTCAGACCCCCTTAAATTTTTCACTCTCTCTTATATTGCAGTCATTTGCTAAAATCATTTAAGTAATTTTTTTTTTCCTCATTAATGTACACACAGCACCCCATATTGACAGAAAAACACATAATTGTTGACACTAGTTCACTAGATCGAGAAGCTGTGACCATATCATAGACTGCATTGGCTCCGTGTGAAATTTCGCTTTGATTTTAAAAGAGACATTTTTGCAGATTTCAGACCCTTTGCTCAGTATTTAGTAGAAGCACCCTTTTGATCTAATACAGCTATGAGTCTTTTGGGGAAAAATGCAACAAGTTTTTCACACCTGGATTTGGGGATCCTCTACAGTTCTGTCAGGTTGGATGGTAAACGTTGGTGGACAGCCATTTTTAGGTCTCTCCAGAGATGCTCAATTGGGTTTA
>JAQMYJ010000021.1:12971648-12984247 GCA_030014305.1 Clarias laeviceps | reverse complement strand
GTTTACTACATTGTAACATTTTTCTGATTGGTGCGGACTAAAGCAATCGAACTATAGGTGTGAAAGCACCCTAAGATGTTCCTATCCAGCAGCGGTCAGGACTCAATGAAAGTGATCCAAGGAAATAAAACGAGTGGACAAGTGGCTGCCCATGACCCTGTCATTTGTGGGGAGTGAAAGCTGGCCTACGGAGTCCGATCCAATAGAATAGCCGATTGCTGAAAAGGTTAATGCTGGTTCCCATAGAAAGGTGCCAAACCTTAAAAGTGCATCAGTGTGGGTAGCAAAAGAGAGACCTACTCAATATTAGACAGGTGGTAGTAATGTTATGGCTGGTTGGTGTATATGAACAGGTAGTCCCCGACTTACAAACTAGTGCCGTTCCGGAAGCACGTTTGTAAGTCGGATTTGTTCTTAAGTCAGACAAGGTGAGTCTTATGCGTCATTTGACACAAATATACAATGTAAAGCATACCAACCCACTTGACTAAATCTCTGTCCCCTTTCCCCACACTGTCATCATGTGGCCAAAAACCATAACTGCACCTAAGGAAATAAATCTCACATGACTGTTGTCTCTGCACCTTTAAATCGCGAGGGGAATCCCGGCTGGCATTTTGTCTCAGAGCTGTTTTTTCTTCACTGTATTGGACTGTGAGCACTGTTTTGTTTAGGATTTTCCTGAAATTAGTATTATTCCCCATTAGGACAATTTTACAGGACAAACATTTTCTATCATCGTGCTCCGGGACTGATTCATTGAAACCGTTGAGGCCAACTCAATTCTCCTGCACCCCCACACATACAGTATACCAGACATTTTATACATTCACTTACACACTTAAAATATTGTGTATATAATTGTAAATATTGGTAGTAAATATTGGTATTAGTACTGCAGTGTTTTTTTTGTACAGTACATTGAGCTACTTCTGTGTTTTGTTCGTAGAACCACGGTCCGTTCGTATCCGCAGGAAATTCGTAACTCGAATGTTCAAAAGTCTGGGACTTACTGCATGTATAAAAAAAATTTAATCTTCAATAGTAAGTCAATCACTTAGCCTTTATTGGCTCCCTAGCTTAATGCTAACAACATAGACATGGGGTTTTACAGTTTCCCACCGGTTGATCACACTGAGGTTCGTTAATTGAGTAATTCCAAACGGCGATGATTAGGATGTGACGCAGCGATATCCGAATCATACATCAACACAATGATGCATGTTTGACGTTTTAACACGATTTAAATTTTTTTTAATTGAATTAAACCATTTTTTGAGGGGGAGAAATAAATGAATAAATAAATTCAAATCGGCCATTATCATCAGACTGTTTGTGCAGACCGTTTCTGTACAACAGCAAGACTCGAGAAAACCTTCCGGGTCCAAAGGTTTATGACGATGATTCGTATTAACGTGCTTGTTCCAATACAGCATTGTTTTTATAGTAACATATTGTGCACAGGGACTTATATGGTGGATTTAATACACAAATGTAAATAAATAAATTTTAAAGATGTACTTAAAGTAAAACTTGTAACCCTTGGGTACTAAATGTTTTCCACAGCGAAGAAAGTCTTCAGGATGTGAGTTTATACTAGAGAAGTTTATTTTAAAGAGATTTTGTGTGTGGGTGTGTGTTTATGAGAAAGAAAAAAAAGAGACTGTTGAACAAAAAAAAAAAAAAAAAAAAAAAGTTTACTGTGGATATATCCTCAACATTAAATCAAACTATAAACTCGGGATGAAATTCAGATTGATTTTTGAGCATTGTGATTTTATAATTCAGTTAAATAGCGCTAATGTTTACTTTCTGCTTTGTCTCAAACGAATATAGTTCTTACAGGTTTTAAATAATTACAAACTACTAAAACTGTGTAAAATGCATTAAATTGCTGTGTGGTGTAGCGTGTGAGCAAGCGTTCATTTGCCTTAAAATAAAAATTCGTAGATGCAAACAAATCGCAGAAGTAGCTCACGTGTATTGTACAAAAAATAGACACTGTAGTGCACCAGATATCAATATTTACTAATGATTTACAATCGGTTCACAGTCCAATACAGTGGAAAACAGCTCAGAGACAAAATGTCGTCTGTTCAAGCTCAGTAAACACAGTGTGCTTATTTCGAGCAGGGTTTACGTTATAGAAATTGTTTTAACTAAATAAATATTTTAGTCATCATTGAATTATTCAGCCATTAAAATGATTATAAATTATTATTGTTCTTTGAATTGAAATTAGGGCTGCATGATGAAAAAAAAATAATAATAATGAACAAACTTTTGTTGTTGTTTGTTTTTACTGCTGTTAGGAAATGTTCTAATGTTTTGAGATGCTGGATTTCTCACTGTTCAGAGACAAGAGCTGTAATCGATTCACTTTTTAAGCTGAATTGAGAAAAAAAAAATCATAATATTGAAATTTTTTTGACAAGTGCTCTGTGTGAGTGTTTCCGTGTATGAGAGAGAGAGAGTATATATTTTAAAGATGGAGGGAAAAATTAATTCAGTTATGAATCATCTTGTGTGTCATGTTGTGCGCTACACTGACTTCAAAATAAATTTAAAAAGATGTTTTTAAATGATGATCACCCGATCAGCCTCAGATATAATCGATTCTTTACTGAGTACAGAAGCCTCCGAGTGGCGCAACAGAAACATATTTTTACAGCGTTACATTATCAAAAATCACGCGCATTAAAAACCTCTGGACTGCATTTTTCTCCAAAATCTGTGAGCGAAATAGTCTCAAACCCACTCATTACACCAGTTTCACACCCCCGCGAGCACTAATTACTCTAAATCACGTGCGTTAGAAGCCGCATGCACCCACATGCTTCTTGCAGCCGCTCGACCCACGTGCTCACTATTGACTTGAGTTTTGAGAATTTGGAGGCGTTTGAGGTTAAATTTTTATTCTTTTTTTTTATTTTTATCGCAGTTTCTTTAATAATCCTACAGGTGGTACACTCTTTTTACACATTTTCATCCCGTTTAGTAGGAGTGGTTTATTTGCTAAGTTTAGAAATAATAATTATGGCGGGTGACCGAGATACACGTTGCTCATTTAGATGTTAAACTCTTATATTTGATGTTCATTTGTATTGTTTAAATGCTGCGCTTGGTTTTTGAGTGTGAAAAATGTTAAGGAACGAGCCACATTTACTTAATCATAAACTAATGTTTAAAATTGTAATAAAATCTGCGGGAAATGTGATATAGAATCAGGATATTCATGAAATCGTGATACTTATAGAATCGCAATTTTAATCGAATCAGCACCTGGGTATCGTGAAAATGCATCAGGTATTAACTAGTCGTTGCCATCAACATATAAACAACACAAAATTATACGTAAATTTCATACTATAATAATATTTGTGCCAGTGACTTCGTTTGCGTGGAATTTTAGAACCGAATAGTTATCGCAAATTGACAGACGTACTTTAACTGAACAGTACATTTTAAAACTCAACTGCAGACTCATTAGCGCAAATAAAAAAACGTACAGCGCCATCTGTTGAATTTTGAGATGAAGTAATGATTTTTTTTTCAAGGCAGACTTTTTTTTTATTTCTATTTAAAATTCACAATAGCATATCATCTCTCCCCGTGGGCCGACTGCGATGAAACAAAGCACATTTTACCTCAAGCTCGGCCAAATACACCTGAGAAAACCCTATTAAACTTCGTTCAGTAATTTTTACGTGATGCGTGCACAAAAACAGATAGACAGACAAAAATTCCACTTACTCATCTTATTTTTCCACCAATATCTTCAATGTACAGACACGCCCACTTTACAGTTTTATGTATGTATAGATTAATACCTCATCTTATTCCATTTCTTGTTAATTGTATTCTTATTTGCGCGTGTTGTCGTCTCTGTAAGCTTCTGAAACAAAAAAAACTTGTATGTGAAAACGTATCTGGCAATAAAGTTCCTTCTGATTCTGAATATAAGCAGCTCTAAGCACATTCCTTTCAGGGAAATGCTCCAGAAAAATTTAATTATTGTAATGACTTCCAATTTTTATCATCATTATTATTATCATTATCTTAGTGCATTCATTTTAGGGAGAAATTGGTCACTGTTTTAACAAAATCATTATTTTTATTTCAATTATCATTTAATTATTTATCCATTAAAATGATTAAACATTTACTGTGAAGTGTTGATGGTGCATAAAACTTTAAATTAATGCTATTAAATTGCATTAACTCATTCAAAAACTTAAATATTATTGCAATTCAAGTACATTACATTATTTGAAAGAAATTTTAATTATGAATATTTTAGAAACTAAATATAACTTTATATTCTGCACTTCGGTTGGGCTATAAACTTAAAATTTTATATTAATTAAATTGCATTAATCGAAATTATTTAGTAATAATCATTTTAAAACAAACTATAATTGCAAATGAATTTTATTGAATTATCTGAAATCATTTCAAATTATAAACATTTAGAAACTAAATACATTTTTTTTTATTTATCCTGCACTTCAGTTGGGCCATAAACTTAAAATTGTGTTAATTTAATTGCGTTAATCAAATTTTTTTTCTTTTTATCACTTAAAAATGAAGTATAATTGCATTTCAGTAGCATTCAATTAATTTAAATACATTTAAATCATAAATATTTTAGAAACTAAATATAATTGTATATATATATATATATATATATATATATATATAAATAAAAAAAACACTTTTTCTGTTGGGCTACAGACTAAATTGTGTGTTAATTAAATTGAATTAAATGAAATGACCATTATAATCACTTAAAAATTAAATATAATTGCATTGAAATATTAGAAACGAATTTTTATTATTAATATTTTAGTACATAACCTACACTTATGTTGGGCTATAAACATAAAATTCAGTGATGATTAAATTCATTAATTGAATTGCATTTAATTATTTGAAATAATTCAAAATGATAAATATTTTAGAAAATAATTATTGAATATATAATTTATACATAACAATTATAAACTTTAAATTTTGCGTTATTTAAATTTTATTAATTGAAGTTATTTAATTATAATCATTTAAAAACGAATTATAATTGTATTGTATTATTTAAGAATTTTTTTATAATAAAAATTTTGTAAACTAAATATATATTCTGCAGTTCTTCTGTTGGGTTATAATATTAATAATGTTTTACTTATTCATTTAAATACAAAAAAATGTGAGACGAATTAATTTGACATTATAAAAATTAAATATATATTAAAAGATAAAGCTAGCAGTGCTGATTAAGTCAGCGCGTGCACACGCGGGCAATTTATCAACAAACTTGGACATTGTATTTTTGTTTGTTTGTTTTTGCGGATTATTCCAGAAGCCCGGGCCATGGGTGACCGGGCCGCGCTGGAGAGCGTGTATGTATCTGGGAGAGACGGCGCTCAGAGCCGGGCTGGGAGTCCGGAGCGCAACAATAACAAGCTGCAGGTTTTTACCCCAGGGCTAGCTGTGTGATTAGCCTCTCTGCTACATCGCGGCTAGCGAACTAAAACAACTTTTCCTTGCAGAAATCAGGCTCCTAGCAACCGCGGAACCATGCAGGAAGTATCTTAAAAATAGTAAAACTTACTTATTCGCCCTTTAAGTCAGATCGGGGGAGTTCTTGAGCATGCACTTAACAATAATGTTCGATGCAAACAGCAGCACACAGGAGCAGGGGCTGGCGGATGCGATTATTTGAAATCTAACGTCTTTCCGTGTCCTTTTTGTTTTGCGTGGCTGTTCGGTGTGCTGCTGAATAGCGCCCTCTGCTGTTTCGGAGGGTTGACTATAGCATCTGTAGCACCTGGTGCAGTGTTGTCTCATGATACAGTACAAGACATCATGGATATTCTTTCCCCCTTAATAATAATAATCAATAATAACTAATGAACTTTTACAGTAATAATTATATATATTTTTTTGTTTTATATAATTGGACACATTTGCCAGACATTTTTATTTGTAACATTTATGAGGGGTTTTTATTATTAAAATAATTTATATGATTATTTTTTATGAAAATACATTTGCATTTATGTACATTAATAAACTCAATATAATAAACAACTGAATGAAATGAAAAGCATTTTATCAATATTATCCTGTGAAAAATATATTCATTCATTTATTCATTTGTTCATTCATTGTCTGTACTGCTTATCCTGCACAGGGTCGCAGGGGCTTGGAGCCTATCCCAGAAGACCTAGGGCACGGTACACCAGGGGCGGTTCTAGAGGGAGGGCACGGGGCGGTACCCCAAATATGACCCTCCCCCCTCCCCACAATCATTTGGCAAATGTACTGTCAACATGACAATGCCAAACGTCATTGGATAACCTCTGATACGCTCAGAGTCATCACACTGTTTATGAAATGTATACAGTCAATTAAAATTTATATCACCCTGGTAGCGCATGTTTGTCTGATTATTTTCGTGTGACTGATCTAGACCGACCGACAGACTGCTGAATAGAGATGATTTAGCTGCAGTACTCAGCACCACATAAACAGTAAACAGATAAATGTGGCTTTTATCAGGCAAAAATCTTTTTCAAAAAATACTAAATGATTTTCAGGCTCTTGTGGCAGTGCCACGTTTAACTTAATACTACCCGTACAGGGTACTACTACAGGGCATTGCTCAAGATTTTGAATATCATGCTTAATGTTTTAAACCCATTATGTATTTCTAATTGAATCTGATTTCCCATGTCTTTCTTTTTCTTTTTTTACTAGGCACACTTTTTCACATTGCTGAATGCAAGTCTTCCACATTTAGCCAGTTATTGTTCAATTAAGTAAAATGTTTGCACTTCTTTTTGACAGGCGTAGTACTCGTACCATCCTCTTCCTCTAACTCACCTTCTATTTCCATATTGTTGAATAAGTCCACACATAGAAGTTGATATTAGCAATTAAAGAGCCTGATGATTATGAATGCTTAGGAGTGAATGCTGCAGTGGTCTAATATTGCATTTATTGTTATTAGCAACCAGGACTGGAAAGCTTGTGTGATAGTTATGCAGCACAGATGTACGCTGCTGGGCCAAAAACAATTTAAAGAAATAGAAAATTGCCATTTCAGAAGGGTTAAATTATTGGTTTGCATCAAGCAATGAAAACAACTAAGAAATGACTGGAACTGGAACTGGAACAGAACCCTTCAACATATGATCAAAAAATGGAAGGATAGTGTTGATCCGTCAACTTGAAACCGTGAAGTTTCATGGTAAAAAATCAACAGGGAAAACCAGAGCTATGTTTAATAGTGAAAGTAAGAGCATTTTCATGCACACACAATGTGATGAGAACTCACAGGATTGGGAATAGACAGCTGTGTATCCATAAGAAAACCACTTGTTAATAAGACTCATCAGAAAAAAGGCTTAAATTTGCTTGGAAGCATAAAGATTGGACTTTGGAGCGATAGAAATAGGTCATGTGGTCTGAAGCATCCATACTGGTACAGATGCTTACCAGTAGTGATGGGTGCGTCAGGGTAAGAAGAGAAGCTTAGGAGCTGTACAAGCCTCTAGAGGCAGTGTGATGATCTTGGGTTGCTTCAGTTGATCACGTCTAGGCACACAATGTTATGTGGCAATAAAATGAAGTCGGCCTAAATGTACTGAATGACCAGATTATCACATCTATGGAGTTTTTCTTCCCTGATGGCATGACCATCGTCCAAGACTCAGATTGTGGTTCTTGGGAGCATGAGGAATCTTTTTCACACAAGAACTGACCACCATATTGTGTTCTGTAATCAAAGCTAAAGGTGATTAAATAAAACCTTAGATTGTATGATCTTTTTTTTCTTTTTTTCTTTTTTGTCCAGCCAGTGTATTTACAATGTATTTTCCAGAGGTGATAGTTTAAAAGGGACAATTCTGGTAAAACCAAGACAGAAGGAAAACCTATTTGGGCACATAAACTCATCAGCCCTAACACTAACACCACCACTAAATAAAATTAATTATCAATTATGTACCAGTAATAATAATAATAATAATAATAATAAATAATAAATTTTATTTATAATGCATTTTATATTTGAAGCAAATCTCAAAGTGCTAAAAATTATTTCAACCCAGAAGCTCTGATTAAAAGATAAGTTTTAAGACCATATTTAAAATCATCAACAGTCTGTGGCGTCCTCAGATACTCAGGGAGAGCATTCCATAGTCTAGGTGCCGCTGAGCAAAAAGCCCAATCTCCCATAGTATGGTCTTCGGAGGATTCAGAAGATGAACTGAGACAGAGCGGAGGTTGCGTGTAGATGTATGTGATGTAATAAGTTCTTTGAGATAGGGAGGGGCATCCCCATAGATGCACTGGTGGGAAAAGAAGGGCAACCTTGTATTCAATTCTGAATGAAACAGGGAGCCAATGAAGAGACTTAAGGATGGGCATAATATGGTAAAATTTACGTACTCACATCAGGATCCGAGCAATGCAGTTTTGAATATACTGCAGCTTTTGAAGGCTTTTTCCAGACGTCTCAATGAGGAGTGCATTGCAGAAGTCCAGCCTGGAGGAGATAAATGCATGGACTAACTTTTCCGCATCTGCAAATATAAGTGCTGGACGCAGTTGCTAGTGATGTTAGATGACCTAACCTGAAGTGGGGTGCCTACTAAAATAACTTCAGTCTTAGAGCTGTTCAGCTGCAGGAAATTTTGCTTCATCCATGACTTTACCTCCTCCAAACAGATGGTCAAAGTGGATGGTGGTGGAGTAGATGAGGAGGTTGATTTTATCCTGAGGTAAAGCTGAGTATCATTAGCATAACCCAGAGGAAGCATATACAATATAAACAACATGGGGCCGAGCAATGAGCCCTGAGGAACACCACAGGTAACACTGTGTGTAGCAGATTTAGCGTCTCCCAGCAACATGCTTTGTTCTTCCAGCAAGATAAGATGAGAACCAGTTGTAAACAGAGTCAGAGAGACCTACAGTATGATGTAATCTGTGAAGAAGAATGTTGTGATCAACAGTATCAAAGGCCGAAGTCAAGTCCAACAGAATGAGAAGTGATGGAGAGCCAGCATCGGCCGGCATCAGCAGGTCATTCGTGACTCTAACCAGAGCTGCTTCCACACTGTGGCAGGGGCGGAAACCAGACTGGAATTTCTCAAACAAATCATTTTGTTTTAGATGAGACTGAAGCTGTGCAGCAACGACTTTTTCCAGAACTTTTGAAAGGAAAGGGAGGTTTGAAATAGGCCTGTAGTTTGCAAGCACTTTTGGATCTAAGGTGGATTTTTTAAAGAAGTGGTCTGATGACAGCAGTTTTCCGTGAAGGGGGAACATATCCAGACTGGAGAGAGTGATTTATGATCCTGGTAATCAGGGGACTTATAGCACAGAGGTTGGATTTAACCAGAACTGCCGGAAAAGGGTCCAGAGCACAATTTGATGGTTTCATCTTTCTGATAATGACCTCAATCTCTTGTTGCGTAACGTCAGAAAAACAGCTGAAATGTTGCAAAATCCCTGGCCTTGGGTCATCCATCAAGACAGGCAGTGCAGAGGAACTGGATAGAGATGAGCGGATGGTATCCACTTAAACAGTAAACTGGTGACAGGGTCATGAGCAAGATGCATGCCTAGCCGTGAAGCAGTAAAGGCTTTTTTATTTTTGTTTTGAGCAAGATGGAGTACATACAATACAAGCAACAGTTATGTGCCCAAAAATGAGGTCAGCTGACAACTGAATATACTGAATGACCTTTTTCCCCTGCAGTAGCTCAGTGGTTAAGGTGTTGGACTAATAGTTGTAAGGTCCCAGGTTCAAACCCACTACTACATTCTCACTGTTGGGCCCTTGAGCAAGGCCCTTAGGGGCAGGGGTAGCTCAGTGGTTAAGGTGGTCTAGAAGGTCCCAGGTTCAAACATCACCACTCTCTGATGTCACAGATGTAAAATGAGATACATCTATTTATCTATCTATCTATTTATTTCTGGTCACTTCATCCTTTATTTTTTAACTCATGGGACATCTATTTACTTTATACCCTCACACAGCTCATATCACACTCTTCACCACATCTTCTCCCAACTACGTTGTGTGTATATTCAGATCCTCATATAAGGGACACTAGCAGACCTTTTACGGTTTTAGCCAAATCTGTTTATGTTTAAAGACATACTGTAGTAATTACAAGACACACAACATTAGAGTTTAGGTTTGAGGAAGTTAATATAAATAATACAGTACATACAATTAAGTTTTACATTAGACAAGAATATGAATATGCATGTAAATATTTTAGGCTTGAAAGGGTTAAACCATTGTAGTGTTTATTAATAACATGATGAAATCTAGCTGATAAAAAAAAAAGAAAGAATGTAATGAGCACATGAAATATATCTGTAAGAAAGTGTTGTGAGCACATAAAGGAAGTGGACACCCCCTCACCCCCCCCCCCACCACCACCCCCCGCCTGTGACAGTTCATACCTAATGGATTTTATTCTGCTCCCATAGAGCTTAATAAAAATCAATCCAGTACTTGCAAATCCAATACTTTATTGAAAAAAGGAGTGCTGTCTGGTGAGGTGCACCACCATGATGACATTCATACTTAGCCTACACAAATTCCTAAAGAACTATGCAACCGACTACCACATTTTCTGGCCAAGCCTTCTTGTCTCTCTTATGCCAGTAACGATCCTTGATCTTCTTTCTTCCAGGAATTCCTAGAGTGCACCTACAACGTAGAGCTTAGATTTGCACTAGTATTACCGGAAGGAAAACATTAACACAGAGATAATTTACACCATCATAGCTTTACTGTACATTGTTCCATTTGTCAATTTGACAGTTAAGATCCTTGTATACAGAAGTGCTGGGAGAACCTGCAGGATTGGGATGATCTCTATATCCGAAACAAGCCTCTGTAGGTCTGGAACAGCTGGAAGGTATTAAGCACTGAATCATCTTGGCCCATATCCAGTCCACAGAGTTTAGCAGGCATAATGAGGAGTAATTGGAGCAGGAGGTAAATACAAGTGTGTTTTATCTGTCATTCTTTATAAAATAATATAAAATAATTCTACTATATGAGGCGTTCAGGTCAAACCGGGACTTTTGCAGCAGATCTTGCAGCAGAACAGAAGACAGTTATGTGACTAAAAATTAACTTTATTTCTCTATATAACATCCTCCTAAGGTACTTATCCCAGGGGTTCACTAGTGCTTGGATGCCGTCAAGGTAGAAAATTTTCTCAGTACGCGGGAGACATGATCAGACTGCCTGCTTGGAGCGAGGTCAAGACTGTACAGGTGATGTGGCAATAACCTCCCAGGTTCCTGTAATGTGCAAGTGGTGTTGGTGAATGATTGTGTCTACAGTTCCCACAGTCAGACGCGTCTCGTGTGCAAGGTAGCGACAAGTTTTTTTTTTAAGGGTTAGGCGTTCCACTCAAAGAATGTTCACTGGAAGCACTACAGTGCGATCTACTGCTTTCTTTAAAACGTTAACAGCTAAGAGTCTCATCACCGCACTGTGCTTGAGGTTTGCACTTGACAATTGTTAAATAGAATAGAATTGAATTGAATTACCTGAGGAATATTTCACCTGAAAAGGTAAAAACACAATCACATTCTTTGAAACAGTGTGACTCCAAAATATGGGACCTTTAAAACATAATTCAGCCAGATTACATGGCACAGTTTTGAAATTAGACTGACATGAAATTATCATAAAAACAAAGCTTTATTATAGGATGGGACTGACCTGGGATAAATGTAACTCATTTACATTTACAAGAGCTTTGAGTGGAAAAGGAAACTCCTAAATTATTCAAAGCTATGAATAATTGTTGGGGCTTTTCAGACCGGTGTTTTCATAGTGTATTGCTGCTGATACTTCCAAGTTTAATACTTCATTAAAATAGATGTCAGTTTCACATCATTACTATTAAATAAATAGTAATGATGTTAAATAAAAAATGATGATAAATAATAAAAAAAAGATGTTGGTTAAGTCATTATCAAATATTGCAATGTTTTAAATCATTTAGTGTTGCCACCTTTAATTTAAATACCTACAACACATTTTTTTTGTCACGTCATCTCGGTATGTTTTATGTGACTTGGTCATGTGATGTGTTGGCGCTGATGGGTAGAGTGTAGTTCAGCTCCATTCAGTGCTATGACACACTGGTTCTCATACCAGAATAAATAACCACTAATACACACTGTGACAATAATAAGGACAAAACACACCCAGGTTCTGGGTTCGATTCCCATGTCGGGGTCTGTGCGCATGGAGTTTGCTGGTTCTTCCTGTGCTTGGTGGGTTACCTCCTACAGTCCAAAAACATGAAGATTAGTCTAATCGGTGTTCCCAAATTGCTCGTAGTGTGTGAATGTTGACCGAAGGTCATCTCATGGTCATACAAATAGGAATAAATATAGTTGTCATCATTGGCCTCCACAGTCTCTAGATGGACTCCAGAGGTTCCTGGATGGATTGATGGATGGATGGATCTCAAATCAAATCAAATTCAAATTTTATTTGTCACATACACAGTCATACACAGTACGATATGCAGTGAAATGCTTGTACGACC
>JAQMYJ010000021.1:12945130-12968083 GCA_030014305.1 Clarias laeviceps | reverse complement strand
TTGATTGTGTAAAGCTGCTTTGCGACAATGACAATTGTTAAAAGCGCTATACAAATAAAATTTAATTGAATTGAATAGTTGGTCAGGTCTTCAGCAACGTTACAGATGGGAGACAAGTGGTATTCTATTTTTACCGCCACGCCTCACGGTGACAGCATTTGGGTTTGTGCGTTTGCTGGCTTTTACCGCTGAGTGGCGCTATATAACTATAGACCGACACCTCAGGCCTTAGTTCATTCTCTCCAGGATTAATGAGCCGCAGCTCGTCTAGAGCAGCACGTAGTTGCAGATAAAATCAAGTGAAACATTGTAGTTAAACAAATTCATAATCACAGTACTAAAATTACAGTACAAATTTAGAATTTAAATTAAATCTTTTTAAGATTGAATTTAAGCAACATAAACGTTAATACAGTGAGACTTTAGATTTTATTATGTGTAATTAGAAAAGCTATGCGTGTAGGGTCTTGTGTCATCTTATATTTTGTGTTCTTTAAATTTGTGGTATATTTATTAACTGAAATAAATAAAACTAAATGTCCATAAAATTAAAACATTGTCAGGATGTTCTACTGCGTCCGCAGATGTCATTGTCATTCAGCCCCTCTTGTGTTTTTGCGTTATTATAAGAATGAAATGCAGTAGGCTGTTATGATCATCATAATTATCTTTAATAAATAATGACCCCCGTTGCGCTGTACCACCGCTGGCAAAACCTTATGAAATACAAGTAAACATTAAACGAATTTACAACCACAGTACTAAAATTACAGTACAGATTTAGATTTTACAGTAAATTAAATATAGGCGTTTCTTATTTAAGCAAAGCGTATAGCCAGAAAAGAGACTGGGTGTGCATCAGAAAAAGTTTGCCAGATTAATGTGCAAAAACTATATAGTAAAACTATATAAGCTACATAGCCTTTATAAGACTCTACTTTTATTTAAGTGCACTCACAATGACGAAAAAACTTTATGATTTTGTTAAATAAGGAAAGTAAACAGGGAGCGCTATTCTGTATTGTTTTTGGTGAACTTGAGCGCGAACCGAAACTCTGTCTGTACTTGCCTCACAGATGTGAAAAATACATACTTACAGAAAGCGAAATCAAATTTAATAAAATTTAACAAGATCAATAAGATTTAATAAAATTTTGATGTGCGCGACTTTTTTGGCCAGCCAGTGTACATTGAAGAGTAGTGTAGTGAAGTAATGGAATTCTAGCAATAAAAAATTAAGCAGGAGAATCTTTAGGATTTCAAAGCACTGTAAGTGGTCTTCACTTTAGAAAGATGTGTGTTGTTGTGTAATTAAACATGCTAGGTCCCAGATATATCTGCGGCATGGCTTTTTGAACATTAAAGACCTACTTAAAAGATGTGAGGTGACACGGTGGCTCAGTGTTTGGGGGTTTCAATTTTGCTCTGGTCTGTGTGTATGGAGTTTGCATGTTCTCCTCATGCTAGGTGGGCTTCCTCCAGGCATCCTGTTTGCCTGAACAGTCCTAAGAAATGTATTTTAAACCTATAGGCATTTCCAAATTGTCTGTACAGTATGATTGGGTGTGTGAGTGGGGGGTCATTGAACCCTGTGATGGGTTGGTAACCTATCCAAGGTGTTGTCTCCAGACTCCGGCTCCCTGGAATAGGCCCTCCTGACCCAAACAAGATAATCAGTACAGAAGAGAAATTTTATGCCAGCAGGTGTCAGGTATTGTCAGATATTTGTCTTGACAATTTAAACACATTAAAGTAGAATATTTGTTGCTTTGTGTGGTACAACTATAGGAATCTACCTCTGTACACAAACAGTTGTTCATTGCTTTTACAAGAAATAATTTCCTACGACAGTACAGTGGTGTAGTGGTTAGCAGTGTCGCCTTGCACCTTCAGGGTCTGGGTTCAATTCCCACCTCAGGTTTTGTGTCCACAGAGTTTGTATGTTCTCCCTGTGCTTGGTGGGTTTCTTCTGGGTTCTCTGGTTTCCTCCTACAGTCCAAAGACATACAAGTTAGGCTAATTGGTGTTCCCAAATTCCCTGTAGTGTATGAGAGCATGTGAATGTTGACCAGAGGTCCTACAATGATGGTGAAAATGGGAATACATACAGTACAATGGTCACCATTGGCCTCCTCCTCCTAGTTGGATTACATGGATGGGTGGATAAACTAAATGCACTGTATATCTGTGGTTTGGCATAGCACAGTTATCTGATTAATGGAAAAAAACAACGATGAAAGTTCAGGCAAGGCAAATGAATTATTCAATTATTATAATAAGTAAATCATGACATGTACACTATATGCATAACAAAACACTAATAAGTTGTCTAAATTTATTTGTAGTAATAATTATTAAATTGACTGCTTTAACTTTGGTGACAAGATTATTTTTGCCTTTAAACGAGTGACTGCTGATAAATACCCCAACATGCACATTATTTTTGATTAATTTTTATTTACGCAACAATAATGTCATAATTACAATAAAAAGAAAAAAAAACCATCTTATGTTGGTTTACTAAAAAGGAACGTTTATTTTTTTTATACCTTTAAAAAAAGAGAGAGAAAAAAAGAAAGAAATCCATCACTCAAAATTTTTCACTTCTTGTGAGATTCATGAGCGGTGGAGGCGCTGTTTACATACTAAATGAGGTTCACACAGATACCTACTGTACCAAGAGGCTGAAGGTCTTCTCCCTTCATCCTAGATAGCTCAAGGAAGAAGAAACAGCACAAGATATAAATCGAAGTAACAAGTGAGATATGCCTGTGGAATGTTGAGAATAATGGACGTCTACGTGCTGCCCGACACATCGGGTAATGGATATACGTACATCCTCCGGAGAGGGTAGGGTTGCCAACTCAACACCCGATTATATCTGAGCACTTGGGGGTGAATGACCTTGATCAAGGGTACAACAGGGGTGACTTGGCAATGGGACCTCCTAATGGGACCTCAGGGACCTCCTGGTCCGCAGTCCAATATTTTAACCACAAGCCACCCACCCAAGACCAAACCAAAAAGGGCCAACTTGTTGGGTTGATTTGTTTTTATACCAGTAACAGGTATCTAAAGACAATGTTGTCCTAGCTAAAGCTCTCTGGATGGCTGATATACAGTATGTCATGCTCTAAGGGATTTCTTAAAAGAGGAACCAAACTGTCCCTCGGTAATGCTCTCTGTCAATATATAGTTGAATCAAAGATCCTAATCACACACCTAAGTGTTCCCTTTCCAGCAAACACCAGTGTAGCATGCAGCAACCAGCGCTGGCCTGTTAAAAACAAAATTAGAAAAAGACAGAACAATTGTGAGATAACCTACTGAAGAATTAAGAACTGAACAAACTTCTGTTTCAAAACGATGAGAAAGACAGTTTTAACAAAACCAAAAACGCTAATAGGTTATGAAGTTTTCCTGTCTTTCATGTTGGACATGAAATTGTTGGAAAGAGGTGAACAATCAAGTATTATTCTCTGGTGAAGCCACTCTTGATTGTGTCCGTTTCAGCAGCACTATTAAGGAAGGTTTGGTGAACCTCGGTCTGATGATAATTTTATCTACATTCATCTACTTTACAAGCCATATTTTTCAGGTTGTTTTTGGTCAAATGGATTTACATGTCATACCGGTTCACGCATGCGGACGTTTATACGTCTTTGCTCATCACATCATATTATTGTGACCCTTCATTCATTTATTTCGAACCATGGATGTGATTTTAGCTAAAATATGTTTGGGATTTTGCTCTGGAGGATGGCAAGCAGTTAGTGGGACCTCATTCAAGTCGCATTACCACGTATTCGTTAGACAGTATATCCGATGTAGGACAAAAGTGGCTTAGGGGGAAA
Source organism: Clarias laeviceps (assembly GCA_030014305.1). NCBI lineage: Eukaryota > Metazoa > Chordata > Actinopteri > Siluriformes > Clariidae > Clarias > Clarias laeviceps. The sequence goes on along the minus strand of JAQMYJ010000021.1, from coordinate 12,964,229 downwards.
AAAAAACGGATCTGTGTCACATTAGGCAAAAAAAATCGTATTTAAGTCACTTTAGGCTGGTAACATTAGCCTTTTTCTTCTGATTTTGAGAGTTGCATGACTTTTAAAAAGTGTCTGAAAATCTGGCACCTCAAGAAAGCCCTAGAAATATAAATAATTCAATTAGATCAGTACCGAGCAAATAGCAAGCAAAAACAGAGCAGCTAGAGCTTCAGAAAGCATTGTAATAGCCTCCTCAGTGGTAAAGCGCTCGCCCTATCATCTGGAGATCGCTGGTTTGAACCCCGGGTGATGCTGTTGCCTCTCACAGCCGGAGGCATAGAGAGAGCTGATTGGCCGAGCTCTCTCAGTGGGGGGATGAGAGGTACTTCGCGCTCCCACATTAACGACGTCTCTACAAGCCAATCAAGGGCGTCTGTGAGCTCGCTTAAGCGGAAGGAGCGGATAGCGCTGTTCCTCCGAGTGTGTTATGCCGCCCCCAACTGTGCGTGAGCAAGCAGTTCGGAAAAATGGTCATTGATTAGCTTTGTTAGTCACTGCACACAAAGACTGTAATGCTAAGGGTTTTATCAGACAGCCATCGTTTAAAAAAATTACTGTAGCTTTGATGAAGACATCTTTTTGGTCCTATAGTGTACACTTGTTCAACTATGTTTAGTGAAGCATATGTATTTCCAGCAAACTGAACACAGAAGAACTAATATCATATTTACCAGGGTTGCCAGATACCAGCATAATGACAAATCAAAATTGAAACAAATTTACAAAGGCCACCATCGTGCATGGGTATTTCTGTTGTGTGCACATTATTCAAACTGTACTCCATATGTCCCTCTACATCACAAACATACCGTTTAACCTTCATTAGATTTAATTTTATTTATTTGCTCTTGGTGGCTGAAGGTTTTTTTTCCTACCCCTATTAGGCAACACCGTTTCCCTCAACTTTGGGGCAGCATGAAACCTGTTCCAATGGGCCTCTTTAAGTGCTTTTATTCTGTTCCTGTTTTGAAGACTAGTGTGTCAGTAAGTTTGGGGAAGTTAAGTGGGGTCTCATGATTGTGTGAAATATAGAAATGTTTTATCTTTTATCTGTGAAAAAACAAAAAATGTTAAAAGAATAGGTCACACAAAAAGTAATAATATTTAAATTTAATCTACAAAAAAAAAAAAAAAAGTAAATCAGAGTAAACAGAATGTGAATGTTAATGTAGTCCCAGGATATTTTATTATACTTGCTCTTAAAATAAAAAATAAAATAAAATCTGAAACTCTGAAACATCAAACCTTCAGGTTAAAGTTTAAATTTTCATTAAAAAATCTGTTTCAGACAAAAAAATATTAAGAATATTGAATATTAAGTTTAAAAAAAAAAAATTCAGGTTTACACAAGTGTACCAGACTCAGTATACATATGTGTAATTTTTCTCCACATACTGTAAATATTGATAAGTTTTTGACTTTTAATTCAAATGAAATCTGAATAAACCCAATAAAAATAAGAAATTCCTATGCACCCCATCCCATTTGTGATTAATGGTGGAACACATGCTCTACCCAAAATCTGTTATATAGTAAAAGTGTTTAGAAAGGCCACATCAGAAAGAAATGACATTATTAAAAAAAAAAATGCCTGTCTAGGGCTGCACTGATTTGCTTACAGGTACAGCGCAAGCTCTGAGAGACAATCTAACACTGCCTCCCTCCATCCCATGACTAAAAACCAGAATAGAAAACTCAACTGCCATAGCAACAACCTTGAAGGCACCAGCTGTCTGTCCAAGAGGCATGAAACAAATAAACGGTATCAAAACCACCAAACTGTCACCACACACACACACACACACACACACCAAACTGCTGAAGGGCAATTAGGCCAGGATATCAGCCAGTAGGCCCCCAAGTGGCGCAGCAGTAATGAGATCACAACTATCATCCTGAAATCGTTAAGTTAAAATCTGGTGTGATGATGTACCCTCCCACTGCCATGGAGCCGAATAAGAGCCGATTGGCTGATCTCTCTCAGGTGGGAGGGATGCATGGCATTCTGATATTCTCATGAGATCACCAAGTTGAAGGAGCGAATAGCGTTGTCCTCAGAGTGTGTTAAACGTTTTTCCCCCTAGGACATACTGTAAGGTAAATGCAGATAATCCATTCAAGCCACCCAAAAATATTACCAATGTTACCAATTTCCAACACTACAGTATAATCAAGTTTTAGCATATAAAAACAATTAAAACATTTAGAAAAGACATGGAAATGAATTAAAATATGAACCTAAATTTATGATTCCTCTTAGCACCGGCTGCTTTAAAAAAACGAAACTGAAAGTGGCTCCCTTTCCTTCTTGCTACCGTCCATGCTAACAATCTTGGGACCCATGATGCTATGTCTTTAGTAGGTCTTGCACGAAATGCAAAAAAAAAAAAAAAAAACACAAAACAATATTTAAACTGGCTTTGCTTGGCTTTCCACTGACGCAAACTGGTTTTAAATGGCTCCCGGACGTACGTGCAACTTAGCTGGATTTATTGCTCGCATGCCAAAATTCCCTGCTAAATTATTCCATGAAACCTGAACAATGTAGAACTAATCCTATTGTGCTAGTGGTCACTTTTTTTAATGGTTATCTGTTGTTAGCTTGCAGCAGTGAAATCTTCCATTATGTATGTGGTTTAAAGCAATTTGTCATTACCGTTTTGGTGCTTTGCTAGATAGTTGGCTAAGTAATTGTTAATTGCAACACAGAATGGAGCTCATAATCACTTGAAGTTTTATCCAGTTCCATTATCTCCTGGAGGCTCTTAGGAATTTTGTTAAAGAAAAAGCATGGTGGCTATGTGCAGAAATATTCACTCACTCATCATCTATACCGTTTAATCCTGTATACAGGGTCCCAGGAAGCCAGGAGCCTATCCCAAGAAACTTAGGGCATTAAACATGGTACACCATTATCAGTGTGCCAATCCATCACAGGGCACACACACACTACAGGCAATTTGCGAACACCAATTAGTCTAATCCGTATGTCTTTGGACTGTGGGAGGAAACCAGAAAACCCAGAGGAAATCCACCAAGATCAGGGAGTATTTGTAAACTCTATGCACACAATCGAACCTGACCAGGAATCAAACATCGACCCTGGGAGTGCAAGGCGACAGTGCTACCGCAGAGATGTTCATCTTAAAATAAACTATTAAGGTAAGTAAGTACGGTTTGCCTGTTTTCATGTCCTGTTATTTCACAGCCACTCCGAATTACCTAATACAAATGACTCACTTGAATGTTGACTGCTCATGATAATGTTTAGCAGTTTTAGACTCATTTAATGACCTTATATTAGCTCATCAGTGACACTGAGTTTCAAAGAGTCGATAAAACAAGAGTCTAATCATGAAAATAATAATCTAACATTAGAGCCATCATAAACCACTTCATAATTTATATACGTCTTTGATACTAAAGCACATTTGCAGGTGTGAACTTTTGTATTTGTACTCAACTGGAAAGGTAAATGGAGGACTGCTTTTACTGGAGTAATATTTTATCTAGGCTGCCTTTACTTTTACTCAAGTACAGGATTTGAGTACTGTGTCCAACACTGGTTATCTGATTGCATTTCTGTAATGAACATGGAAAACTAATTAAAACCTTTAACTGTACGTGTTTGGTACAGAGTAAAAAAGAATTCTGCAACAATACACATGGACACTTAATGGGCACAAGGTGGTACTTAGTGGATTACACAACTACATGTACAACTACCTTTTATGACCAGGGTGATTTTCCCTACAGTCCAGCTGGTGTGATTTCAGATGCACATTTTGTTTTCAAAGTTATGGACAGGAAAGAGTTTTATATTCTATGCGGTTTCATTAGATGTAGGCATATATAATCTGTTGCCGCAGTATAGATCTTGTTCCAACCGGTCCCTCTCTAGCGACCATAGTTGCTAGTTAAAAAGGATAATGTCCTAGGTAATGGTGAAGGCCAAGGCCCATTCTCTTGGTATTTAACTGTGAAATATTTAATATCTTAAATTCTTAGATTAGGGACATCCAGTACATTAAAATGGTTCTACTTCGTGACATTGTGTCATAGGAGTCTTTGTACAACCCTGAAATTATTTTCCTAATTCTTAGCACTAAAAATTCAAATAATAGTGATGATCCAATCAGCAATGAGAAAACAAATCCTTGGGCTGCTGCAGAAACTATTTCATTACTGAGCTATACTTCGTGGAGCTCTGGTGAGTTTAATAGAAATGCTGCAATGAGAAATTAACCAATGCCTATATCAGTAACAATCGGTTTTGAGAATGATTGGATTTTTCAGAGATTAAAAGAGATTCAAAGCTTCTCCGTGCAATGCTGAGAGGCAACCAGCCAAGCAAAGTTAAGGTGGAATTATTTCAGAAGCGATTATCAGCATTTGGGATGCTGCATTTGTCTGAGATGTCTGAAAAGGTTTCAGAGTTCCCTGGGAGACATGTGGTCCAACAACTTTTCAAGAAGAGTAAAATATGTAAAATGAAGTAAATATGCGGGAGAGTAAAACCAGTTGAATTGATGGTAGGAGAACAGGTTTTGATTAAAACAGACAGGAAGCAGACAGGATCATAACTTATCACAGACACATATGTCCCCATTTTTTTTTTGTATACACTCGGTTTACAAAGGAAGAGAAAGAATAGAAAGGATATGAAGAAAAAGGAATGGTCTTAATTTTACCATTGAACAGGACATGTCAAGGGACGGTCAAACATCTGGTTTTAGCCTAACAGGCTCAAGATGCTCAGTAATATTTCGGAATGTACTGTAACTGTTGGTCTCAGGCTCTGGGAACTGAGACAATCCGCTCTGTTGTCAAGGACTCTCCTTGGATACTCCACAGCAACACACCTCTGTATTATGTTATGACACAAACCACCTGGCAACACATTACAGATATCCAAGCTCAGTCTATTCCTATTGGATTTCCAAAAAGAAAGTACCATCTGAAGTAACCACCAATGCGTGTGTGTATGTATGGAAGCGTGTGTGTTTATTGTATACGGTATATGTATATAAATGCATTTATGCATGTACACATGCTCAAGATTATCTGCTATAAGTGAGTTTGAGCGTGGCATGGTTGTTGACAGACAGGCTGGTCTGAGTGTTTTTCAAAACTGCTGATCTACAGGGATTTTCACATACAGTACAACCATCTCCATGGTGTACAGAGGATGGTCTGAAAAAGAGAAAATATCCAATGAGGGCAATTATCTGGGTGAAAATGCCTTGTTGATGCCAGAGGAGAATAGCGAGATTGATTCAAGCTGAAAGAAGGGCAACAGTAAGAAGTTTGCATGAGTGTTTAGAGCAGCTCTAAACACTCATGATGGACCATGAAGCAGATTATAACAGCAGAAGACCACACAAGGTGTCAGCTAAGAACAGGAAAATTAGGCTAGAATTTGCATGGACTCACCAAAATTGCACAACAGAAGATGTTTCCTGGTCTGATGAGTCTTGATTTCTGCTTGATTTCTGAACAATATTTAAAAAACTGCAGACCTCACTTGCCTCAATTAAGGTCCGTATTCATGATTTAACAATAAGAAGGAGTCTGGGCAAAAATGGTGTCCATGAGAGAGTTCCAAGGTGAAAGCCACTGCTGGCCAAAAATAACACAAAGGCTGGTCTCAGGTTATCCAAAAAAAACATCTTGATTACACCACAAGTCTTTTGGGGAAATATTCTGGTAACTGATGAGACAAAAGATTAACTTGTGTGGGTCCTGTTGCATCTGGTCTAAAAATATTGACCTACAGTATTTTATAAAAAGAACATCATACCAACAGTCAAACATGGTGGTGGTGCTGTGATGGTCTAGGCCTGCTTTGCAGCTTCAGGACCTAACAACTTGACATAATTGATGGAACCATGAGTTCTGCGCTCTACCAGAAAATCCTGAAGGAGAATGGCCAGCCATCAGGTTCAGACCTCAAGCTCAAGCGCACTTGGATTATGCAGCAGGACGATGATTCGAAACACACCAGCAAGTCCAAGTCTGAATGGCTCAAGAAAGAACAGAATTAATGTTTTGGAGACTCAATGGCAGTTATCGCAAACACTTGATTGCAGTTGTTGCTGCCAAGGGTTGGACAACTAAATATTAGGTTTAGAGAGCATTTACTTTTCCAAATAGGGCCAGGCAAATTTGGACAGCTTTTTCCCCTTAACTTCACTTCACCTCACTTCTTCTATTTATAAAGCACTTTTAAAAACAACTCAAGGTTGACCAAAGTGCTGTACTCATCAGAAATAAAAATAAAAATCAGATTAAAATAAAAATAAGTAAGAATGAAATACAATATATAAAATTAATATATCTAAAAACCGTACTCAGAAAAAGTGTTTTGAGTTTTGTTTTAAAAATGGAAAGAGATGACACCATTCGAATTGAACTATTCCAGGGGCCAGCTATAACAAAAGCACAATCTCCACGATGTTTTAGCCGTGATCTTTGAACAGACAATAACCCGAGATTGGCAGACCTGAGTGACCTGGTTGGATTATGATAGTGTAGGAGGTCAGATAAATAAGATGGAGCTTGGCCGCGTAATGCTTTAAAAACGAAGAGTACAATTTTTAAATCAATTCTCAGTATGAAACCAGTGTAGATTCTTTAGAATGGGAGAAATATGATCAAATTTACGACTACCCATCAGTGGTCTAGCTGCCGCATTCTGGACCATTTGAAGGCGTCCAATTGAAGACTGGTTTGCCCCATAATAGAGTGAATTGCAGTAGTCAAGATGTGAAGTAATAAATGCATGAATAACAGAAAGTTTAGTGTAAGCCACTGTTTCACTTTCTGTAATCACTTTAACGGAGCCTCAATGGAGCTCAAGTCATTTTGTTTGATGGGAAGATAAAGTTGAGTATCATCAGCATATAAATGAAAAGAAACTCCATTCTTCCAAAAATGCAGCCAAGTGGAAGCAAATATAAAGAAAGTAGTTTTGGAGAGAGAACAGAGCTCTGCTAAACACCACAGCAAAGATGAGCAGATGAAGACGTGTATTTTTCAATACATACAGAAAACTTCCTATTCCTATAACTACCCTAAAAGCCTAAAAGAGTTCTCAGTCGAGACAGAAGTATTGCATGATCAACCATATCAAAAGATATCTAGAAGGATCAAAGCAACAGCACTCCCACTATCCATGGCCAACATTATATCATTAGTTACCTTCAGTAGGGCAGATTCTGTACTACGTAATTTCCTAAAGCCAGATTGAAAATTGTCATGTTAGAGTCCAAATAAGAATGTAGTTGACTAAATACAACTTTTTTCGAGGATCTTAGAAAAAAAAGACAGATTTGATATTGGATTAGGCAGTCATAAATGAATAAAAGATAGAAGATCAGGGCCAATAGTATCAACAATTTGCTTAAAAAAATTGGAGGGAATGCTATCGTATGGACAAAAAGTAGGTTTCAAACTGTCAACTGTATCTTTACAGTTCTCAAGGGAAATGAAATCAAACATTCTCCAAGTAGTCTCTCGATGTTTCCGAGGCATTAATGACTGTGGCCTAGATCTTTCTCAACAAAAAAAAATGAAAATTTTCACAGAAACGAGCAGACACGACAGGAAAAACATCAACAACAGGATTTAAGATAGTGTCACTGATAGAGAATAAAACCTTTGACTGCTGCTGTTTTTTTTATTTTTTATAAAATAATAATAATTTCTGCAAGAAATTTAGATTTGTCAGACTTAACAGCTCTTTGAAACACAGACAATGAATCCCTTAAGATGCCATAGGATATCTGCAACTTATCCTTTTACCATTTACGTTCTGCTCACCTGCAGTTGCATATAAGTGAGCGAATAGCGTCATTAAACCAAGGGGTAGATTCGCGTTTAGATGAGCGAACTTCAAAGGTGTGATGTTATTAATAATGCTTAAGCAGGAATTATTGAAGTTCTCAAAAACACAGTGGCATCAGAACTTTCTAAGAGCTGGTTTGCAAGTCACAGGTCTGAGACTGATTTATAAGCCCTATCCAAGTCTGTTGGAGAGAAGTGACGAACCAAACGAGCCTGAGCCGGTAGTAGACATCGAGTAAGGGCAGCAGCAAAAGTCACAGATTTGTGGTCAGAAAAAACAACATTTACAATGTCTACTATATGTCTGTTTACTGTATGTCCGTGATAGAGAAACTATGTGAGAATACTAGGTCCAGCATATGACCATGCGTATGTGTGGGGCAAAGCACCCATAGGAAGAAATTAAAAGAGTCCATAAGATTACAAATATCCTTAGATAGCGACTTACCCAGACAAGATATATGAATGTTGATGTTGTTTCACTCAGATGAGGATGGGTTCCCTGTTGAGTCTGGTTCCTCTCAAGGTTTCTTCCTATTGCCATCTCAGGGAGTTTTTCCTTGCCACTGTCGCCCTTGGCTTGTTCATCAGGGACTATCTGACCATTTTGATTCATACACATTCACATTCCATACAAACTTAAATAATTCTTTTAATTGTGTAAAGCTGCTTTGCGACCAGGACAATTGTTAAAAGCGCTATACAAATAAATGGAATGGAATATGAATGTTAAAATCTCCAAGCAATAAAATTATATCATATCGGGTTCACCAAGAAATTAGCAAATTATTTAAAATAATAAATTATCTAAAAACTTTTACATTTTGTATTTACTCAGGTTATATTTGTGTGATGTTAAAGTTAGTTTGATCTGAATCATTATAGTGTGACTAGAATCAGGAAGGCGGCAAATACGTTTTCACGACACTGTACCTAATAAAGGCCCAGAGTGAGTAAAATGTCAGAGTGAAAAAGCCGTGAGAATTATCTGTAGACAAAACACAGATCTGGGGAATCATCAGACCTTTATAGTAGAGTGGCCGGGCAGGAGCCATTCCTCAATAAAAGGCACATGACAGCCTGCTAGAAGTGTGCCAAAAAAACACGGATTCTCAGACCATGAAAAACAAAGTCCTCTAGTCTGATGACAAAGGGATTTAACTATTTGAAATCAGGGAATCAGGCAAAGCACATGACCTTATTAAACCATTCCGACAGTCATTCTGTGAGGATGTTTTTCTGTGACTTTTTGTGGAGATTAGTCAGTATAGAGTGAACAATGGATGCAGACATATAAAGAGCTATTCTGAGTGCAAACCTTGCCCAGAGTGCTTAGCATCTCAGGCTGGAGCCACTTGACAACAACATGTAGAATAACATCAAGAAAACACAGGAATGGCTTCAGAACAACTCTGTAAAAGTCCTGTAGTGGCCCAGCAAGAATCTGGACCTGAACCCAATAGAGCATCTTTGGAGAGACCTGAAAATGGTGATTACTTTCCAACCTGGTTGAGCTTGAACAATTCTGCCAAGAAGAATGTAAGAAACGTCCAAAAGAAAGGTGTGCCAAGCTTGTAGCATCATTCACAAGAAAACTTGAGTCTGCCATTGCATCCAAAGGTGCTTTAACCAGGTATTAAGTTATGAGAATTAATACTTATTTTAATTTATATATTTTAAATTTTTTATAAATTTAAAAAACATCTAATCTATACCGCTTTATCCTGTATACAGGGTTATCCCGGAGACTTAGGGCATGAATCGGGGCCCATCACAGGATGCACACTCAAGGTAATCTGGGAATGCCAGTTAGCCTAATCTGGATGTCTTTGCACTGTGGGAAGAAACTGGAGTACCTGGAGGAAGCCCATCAAGCATGGGCAGAACATGCACACAGACACAAAGATGGGAATTGAACCCAGACCCTGGAGGTGCAAGGTGACAGTGCTAACCACTAAGCCACAGTGCCACCCAGAACCATGATGTTAAAGAAAATAAATAAATAGATCTTTAAAAAAAAAATTTGCTATTATCCAAAAAGTTACTGAATCTTTTTTTTTTTTTTTTTCATTTTGTAGTTCATTCTGGTGCCACAACATTGTTGCTCATGATCCATGTCAGTGAGTGCACGCAGGAGGGTTGATTCACATTAATTGCAGATAAGGATCATATACAAATGCAAATATAATCCACCAAAGCAGAGAGATAATTTAAAATTTCATAAGATATCAAAGCTTATGAATTATTCAGTATCTAGAGTATAAGGAATGCAAACCTGTGAACACCAACAAGCTTTGAATACAGATAGCAGACGTGCGTATGAATACTAATGGATATAAAATACAGTGAAAGCTTGCATGTAGCACAGCCAGATATTACTCACTCACTCACTCATCGTCTATACCGCTGTATTCAGGGTTGCAGGGTTCCTGGAGTCTATCCCAGGAGACTTAGGGCATGAGGCAGGGTACACCCTGGACAGGGTGGCAATCCATCGCAGGGCACACACACTATCGGAGGGAATCGAACCCGGACCATGGAGGCGAAAGCAGAATTTCGCACCCCAAATTGCCCGCAAGTTTCACCGTTTTTGTAAGCTGTTGCGCTGTCATGAAGAAGGAGAACTCCCATTAGTGTTTTTTTTTTTTAAACAAAGAAGAAATGTTCATGAATGTACTCATTTCTGCAGACATAATTTGGCCATAATTTTCTGTTTTTTAATACAATGACCGCCCCTTATAAGCTAAATTAAATATCATGATACACATTGAGCATGGGATTTTGTATATGACCTAAAGTGCCATTAGCTGATTGTATCTTCACATCTCATACAACAACTTGGCGCAATGTGATCAAGTCCATAAATATTTGGACACAGACACAGTTCTATACAGTCGAAACAGAAATAATCAATATAAATAAAAGAAAGGTTTTGTCTGTACATTGGTCAGAATTCACTCTTTTGTGATATCTTTACGTTTCATACATTGAAGGACCCGAAACCAGTCTCTGTCCGTCAACACTGGCCGGACAGAATTTATTGAAATTTTGCCAATCTGTCGTTATTTGCCTGAAGTTAAACCTCAGCCATAAATGAGGAGAAGTGACGTTATGAGCAATTATGCGCCAGATTACAATCTGCAAGTTTTGACAGCGTACTGCACGTGTCAAACTGTGGGCGCGTCTTAAATCGACCGCTGGACAGAATGTAATTAAACTTTTGCAGTACTTAGATATCTGCCTGAAGTTTAACCTGGAAGTGAAAATCAAAATGTTGAGTAAAAATGACGTTATGAACAGTTAAAACAGGATTTAATAATAAACTCAATGTAAACAAACACCTGCACCAATAGATATTAATTAGAAAAGCTAAACTGAATATTTTTACTGGGATTATTTAATAAAATGAAAATGACAGCACTGAAGTGGTATAAGTGAATTTTAACGTGCTGTAGTCGTTTTAAGACAAATCTTCACATCTTAAACCGATCTATTTTTTTCAATTTCTCATCTGTGATTCTCTCTCCGATTATGGAACAGGGAGTGTCTTTGGCTGATGACGAAAGAACTACAACTTAGAGTAAACAAGGCGTAAAATTCTCAACCTTAGAAGATTTTATTTCTTTGTATTAATAAGCTAGACAGAGAGTTCTGCCGTACAGAAAGACAGACAGACAGACAGACATGTACTGTACGTGAGCTTCAACCTGAAATAATAACAATATCACTGATTACATTAAACCTGATCAGTTGATTTTTAGCTTTAACCTTTTAAACTTTTTCTACAAGCTCTTTAAATGTTAATAACAAGTGCTAACAATAGTATAAAATCTTGCACCTGTTTGAAATGCAGACACTCAGCTTTAATATGAAGGGAATTATTTCCAAACCGGGTAAATGGTGTAGGAATTGCAGCACAGTAGAATTCTTCCCATAATAAAGTCCTTCATAACACATCAAGAACAGGATGTAGGTGAATGTCAAAGTCAACATTCAAGACTTAGTGAAGGTATTTACAGAGGGCTTATGATGAGATGTAAATCAATGTTAAGTCGTAAAAACAGGAAGATTTCCAGGTTGGTATTTTTTAAGAACATTGAAAAAAAAAAAGCATGTAGAGTTCGAGTATAACATTCTATCGACAAATGAGCCTGACATCGAGTACCAAAATGATGAAAGAGCACGGAAATGGAAGTGAACTGCTCATGATCTTACGGCATATGTGTGTACACTGGTGGCCAAAAGTATTAAGACAAAAAAGTCAAGTGATTTAACTAATTATGAGGGTGAGTCAAAAAATATCCGCACTCCGGTAATATTAAAACTTCTGTCTTATCAATCCTTTCTGTTCAAGTCTACTGTCTCCCCAGTCACTGCTGTGCAGGAGTGAACGTGTTACATCAATTCATTTGTAAATGCAGTGCGAGCAAAATGGATGCCCAACTTGTAATTATCACAAAAGAACAGCAGTGTGCAGTGATTTTCTTTTTTTTTTTTTCTGGTCACCAGATGTTAGGTGTACCTGGTGCCAAAACAACTCACGAATGAGCATAAACAGAAGCGTGTGGATATCTGCAAACAAAATTAAGCCCAATACTCCAAGGAAGGTGAGTGTGTCTTGAAGGGAAGCATTTCTGGTGATGAGGAGTGAATTTGTCACTATGAGCCGGAGAGTAAACAGCAGAGTATAGAACGGAAGCATCCTTAATCGCCGACTGAGAAAAAGTTCAAAAGTCGACCTTCAGCTGGAAAATCTGGGATTCTCAAGCTCCAGTATTGAAACATTATCAGAAAATAGGTTCAACAATCAACAGTGTTCGTTACAGTGAAATGCTTATTAAAGCGCTGAAGCCTTAACTTTGGATTAAACAGAGGAATGCTATCCAAGGTCTTTCATGACGATGCACGACTATACACTTCTTTTGACATCTCTGCAAAAACTTTGTTTTGAGGTGTTAAAGTATCCTCCCTATAGTCCTGATCTTGCTCCATTGAACTTTCACCTGTTAGGTCCCCTAAAAGCAACACTACGAGGACAAAAATGTAATTCAGATGAAGAAGTGACGACAACTTTGTGCATTCATGGCTCGCAGCTTAGCCTAAAACATTTTTTAATAATTTGTCATTTTTTAATGCTTTAATATGAAAGCTTGTTGACAGATAAACAACGTGTATTGAAAAGCAAGGAGATCATATTGAAAAATTATGCACTTGTCTTTTTGGAAAATTTAATCAAAAAATTACATTCTACAGCCAGACTGTGGATAATTTTTGGACTCACCTGACTATATCTATTAACTGAAAAACAAGAGAAAAACTGTCCATGAGACGATGATATTAAGCTTCTGAAGCCATGGCCTGGGTCATCTCCAGACCTAAACCCAATAGAAAACTGTTGGACAATGGTGAAGATGGCAGGAGTGGTCAAGAAACCATCTTCTGTACATGATCTTCTGGAAGCAGTTAAGCAGACATGGATTGAGCGAGTGACACCAGAGTACTGGAGACATCTTTTTGATGTTTCTTCAGCGGGTTTTGAAGAATATGAAATATTGATTGTTGTAGAGATATTTCATTGCAAAAAAAAAAAAATAATTATACTTTATCCATTTATACTGTATTTAAAATGTATGGCTGCAAATGGAACCAGTTGCCTTGTATTTTATTTACTGAGCATGCGGCTACGGAAAAAAAGCATCAGGATGAATTTTTCAAGTATATATAGCTGTATTATCTGCTCAGATTACGCCAATTGCTTTTAAAAAAAGTCTTTTTACCCCTACAGTGCTTAACAATATACTTGTACTTCAAAAGCAGCCAGAGACAAAGCGAAGTAGTGGAATGTTCTGCAGGGAGTCAAAAGAGTCAAGAGTTAATTTGTGAAATTTCTTGCCTTCTTAATGCGCTTTTGATCATCAGTTTTCTAGTGCAGATGAAGCAAGGATACAGAGTCAATAGCCCTATTAGTGTTACTACAACTACTGAACAAATGCATATTATGGCAAGAAACACTCTGTTAAGTAAAGATAAATTACAGTACATCATTATTTTAAGAAATGAATGTCAGTCAATCCAAAAAATCCCAAGAACTTTCAATGTATCCCCAAGTGCAGTTGCCAAAACCATCAAACGCTATGATGAAAATGGGTCTGTCCCAGGAAAGGAAAACCAGGAGCTGCAAAGCTGAACCTTTGGAGGAGCTGAACCTTTGCTGCAAAGGAGAATTTTATTAGAAGGACCAGCCTCAGAAACTGATCATTTACGGCACTTCAGATTAGAGCTCACATAAATGCTTCTTGAAGTTAAAGCAGAAGACATATTTCAACATCTAGTGTTCAGAGTCAGGTCTTCATGGTCTGAAACCATTACTTTACAAAAAAAAAAAAAAAAAACAAGTAGAAGAGACTTTCTTGGGCTAAGAAACATAAGGAATGGACAGTGGAAAACAATCTTTGGGTCTGATGAGTTCAAACGTGAGATTTTTGGTCCTAACCACCATGTGGTTGTTAAACATAGAGAGGGTGGGAGGAGGGTTGATGATGTTGGATTCTTTGCTATTGACAATGTTGGTGATTTAGTCAAAAGTGAGCATGGCTACCATTGCATTTAGCAGCAACATGCCATCCAACCTGCTTTGCATTTGTTTTCCACAAGGACAAAGACCCCAAGCACACCTCTAGGTTGCATAAGAGCTACAGTAGTTGTCCAAGAAGGAGAGAGATGGAGTGCTGCGTCGGATGACCTGTCTGCTGCAGACACCCGATCTAAATCCAGTTGAGATGTTTTGGGATGAGTTGCATTGGAGAGTGAAGGAAAAGCAACCAACAAGAACTCAGAACCTCTTGGTCAAGATTGCTGGAAAACCATTTTGTTGCCTACATAATTCCGTATTTGTAAGTATACAATGATGAAAACAATAAAAATAAGGAAAAACCTTGAATAAGAAGGTGTGTTTAAACTTTTCACTGGTACTGCATACTCCGATAATACTCAAATAAACAACTATTGAGATACTTCCACAAATATAAAGTGTACTGGTGGTCCCGCCATTGAGGGGGAAAAGAGTTTGTAAAGATAGTTAAAACGTTAAAGCTAAAAATAGGCTGATCAGCTCAGTAATATTACTATTTCACGTTGAAGCCCATGTACTGTACTGTATAACTCTAATTTCACAAAATTAGTTTGGTGTGAGAACATTATATGGTAGTGGTTTTCACTAGATTGTTGGCAAAATTTTGGGAAATTGTACAAAACCTACCTAATTCACGGCGAGATTTTGAATCTACTATCATTTAATCTTATTACAATCAATGGGAAAGAGAGAATATCGAAAAGTTCAAGTTTACGCTTTGTTGTACTTCTTTCGTCGCCAATCAAATACACTCCCTGTTCGGTAATCGTAGAGTGAATCACAGATGAGAAATCGAAAAAAATGGATTGGATAAAGATGACATTTCCTTTTCTTAAAACGACTCCGTAGCGTTAAAATTCACGTATACCACTTTAGCGCTGTTATTTCAGCAGTGAAAATATTAAGTAATCCCAGTAAAGATTTTCTGTTTTGATTTTCTAATTAATATCTACTGATGCAGCTGTTTGTTTACATTGAGTAAGTAGCTTATTAGTAGCTTATTTTAAAACAGACTATTAATTCCGGCATGTAACTGTTCATAACATCGCTTTTACTTAACATTTTGATTTCACTTATGGTGAAGGTTAAACTTCGATATTTAAGTACCGCATAATATCTGCATAATGCAAAAGTTTCATTAAATTCTGTCCACTCAGTTGACAAAATCTGGCACATAGCTGTTCATAACTTTATTTCTTCTCAACATTGTATTTTTATTCATGGTGCAGGTTTAACTTCAGACAGATATCTACAGTAAGTACTGCAAAAATATTCATTAAATTCCATCTAGACAGTTTTGCATAATGCTGTGACAAAATCTGGCTGAACAGAAATACATACAGACAGATAAACAAACAGGCAGGAAATTTTCTGAGACTGTTTTCGGGTCTGACCAATGAACAGACAAAACATTTTTCATCATATAGAGATCAGATTTTTGTCCAGCTCTAACATGTTAGCATAGTCACAGCATTGCACATGAGGAGTGAAGCACCGATCAATAAATAATGCTTATCCACACACACACACACACACATATTAAACAAACATAGCCTGGCTGTCCTACCTCCAGGCACGTATGTTCTGCCCATCCTCAGTCTGGACCCTGGGGTAGCCCTAGAAGAGGGAGAAAAAAAAACAGAGTCTGACAAACAAACGATGCAATTTGTACAAAAGTGGAAGAGTGAAATGTGAGGACAGGCTGTCCTTTAAAACCACACCAAATATATAAAATATAAATAGAATAACAAGTAACCAGCAATAAATACCAAACATGATGAAGCAATGGATGCTGCAATCATTCAGCACTGATGGCTGAGACTAAATGAAAAAGAAGAAAAGAAAAAAAAAGATAAAATGCCATTGTAAAAGCCCACTACAGAAGGAACAGAAATCCGATCTGATCCGGTCATTTATTTAATGTCATTCTTTATTTCTCCCAATGATTTTGCTAATCCTAACACCCACCCGTCTGTAGCCCATTCTGTTGAGTCCTACGATGTCTCTCTCTCTCTCTCTCTCTCTACTTTATACTCACCGTCTCCCTTTCACACTTCCTGGGACATTTTTCCACATGTCTGTTTCATCTGTCCATTCAGAAGTTCTTCCTTATTCATTCGCTTCTTTGGTTTTAAAGATTTCCACATGTCCCCCTTTCGGACAGGAGGGGGGACAAAATCCCAAATGAGGTAAAAGAAAAAAAAAAAAAAAAAAAAGGCTTGAGCAGGTAATCAGTGAAGAGAGAAGAGAGAAGTCAGTCAGATATCTCAGTCGAAGATGAAGGACTAAAAGCAGTGCTGCCAGGCTGGACTAGAAGCAGCCAAAAAAAAATAATAATAATAATTCTGTGGATGACTCTGGGTTTGAGAAGAAGAGAGGAGAGAGGGAGCATGAGACAGTTGTGTGTAAGAAGGGAGACAATAAGGGTGTATGCATGTATGTAATCGAGTGCAAGTGCGTAAAGAGGTGGGAGGGGAGAGCACGAGGAAGTGACTGATGGAGAAATCGTGGGGTTTTCACGATGGAGGGGAGGAAAGAGAAATGGGAGTGGGGTAGAAAGGAGAGTTCAGGACACAAGGGTAGAATACATGTCATTGCCACACACACCCACTTCGTCAGACACTTCCGGCAGACACAGAAAGAAAGGAAAGGCGTGGATTCGCCCACTTTGGCTTGTTTTGTATCCCTTAGCTTGTGCACACTGTCTGCCCACCCTGTTCCATTTGTTTTCCAGTCTCATTCTCAGACAGTGGTAGTCTGGAAGAGAGAAACAAGCAAGGAAGGAGGGAATGATAAAGCAAAATCTGTTAAAAAAAATAAATAAATAAATAAAAAGGGGGGGGGGGGGGGAGAAAGGGGTTGAGAAGCCAAATCTGTGAGTAAAATAAAGAGAAGTTATTGTTTCTTCTTTTTGAGCTGAAGTATATTTTTATTAATGCAATAAAAACATTTAATAGAAATCTACAAGGAATTTCACTAATATGCTCTACAGCATGATGCTGGGCAATTACAGTCCCTGCTGTGTCAGCAGTTTTGATGCGGAAACAAAGGTGAAATGTGTACGCACAAGCAGGCTCAGCTTACATCAAACTTTACCAAGCCTTGGCTTTCGGCACAAAAGAATTCAATTCAATTCCGTTTTTATTTGTATAGCGCTTCTAACAATGATAATTGACGCAAAGCAGCTTTACAGAATCAAAAAAACTAAGTGTGAGTAACTATGTATAACTCATCATGATTTTATTGTTCCTGATTAGCAAGCAGAGTGTGACGGTGGCAAGGAAAAACTCCCCGAGATGGCAATAGGAAGAAACCTTGACAAGAATCAGATGCAAGAGGGAACCCATCCTCATTTGGGTGATATCAGATAGCAGGGATTGATCTACGGTCATACTGTGTGTTAGGCGGCCGGAAGTTCAACATAACAAAAAAGAGGTGTTGAAGTTAATAAGGAGTTCACTTTCGTTACTGAAGGCTCACGTCCAAAACTGTTGTAGGAATTTCAGTCCTGAACTATTGAGCGACTGCAGTCACAAGTCCTCAAAGAACAGCGGTCTGCATCAGTCGAGGTCAGGACCGTCTTCATGGTAAATTGGAACCGTCTCTGGTCACCACACACATCCCAAGCAGACAATGCGGTGCCTCCATACAAGGAGACGTCCAACCAGAGGCGGGGCACCAGGATAGGTCACTGGATCACTGGTGCTCTACCGAGTGAACAAGACCAGGCACAAATCTTACAATTACTAGTTTGTGAAAATAGAAGAAATGCAAGTCAATCCATAAAAAAAAATCTCAGCGTATGCTAAGACACGTGCTGTGCCAAGTCTGCAGAGTCAAAAGCTACAGACCTCCAAACTACATAATCTTCAGAGCAGTTGCATCCAAGCCTTACTTCACCAAGTGTAAGGCAAATCATCGGATGCAGTGGTGTAAAGCACACCACCACTGGACTCTAGAGCTGGGTTTGGTGGTTTCCAGGATTATGGTACTTGTCTGACTGCATTGTGCCAAGTCTAAAGTTTGGTGGAGGGGGGATTTTCATGTCCCCTTAGTTCCAGTGAAAGGAACTCCTAATGCTTTAGCGTATCAAGACATTTTGGACAATTTCATGCTCCCAACTTTGTGGGAACAGTTTAGTGATGACCATTTCCTGTTCCAACATGACTGCGCACCAGTGCACAAAGCAAGGTCCACAAAGACATGGATGATCGATTTTGGTGTTGAAGAACTTGACTGGCCTGCACTTGAGTCCTGACCTCAACCTGATAGAACACCTTCGGGATTGAATTGCAGCAGAGACTGCAAGCCAGGCCTTCTCGTCCAGTATCCGTGTCTGACTACACAAATGCGCTTCTGGAGGAATGGTCAAAAATTAACCATAAACACACTCCCAAACCTTGTGGAAAGCCTTCACAGAAGAGTTGAAGCTGTTATAGCTGCAAACAGTGGACCATCATATTAAACCCAATGGATTAAGAATTGGATGTTACTCAATGTCATATGCCCTCCGGACCTGTCTGACCCATCCTGGTGCCCCGCTTCTGGTTGGAGATCTCGTCGCATGGATGCCCCGTGTGT
>JAQMYJ010000021.1:12892132-12908829 GCA_030014305.1 Clarias laeviceps | reverse complement strand
GGAACGAATAATTTGAGTTTCCATTATTTCTTATGGGAAAATTTAATTTGGTTTACGAGTGTTTTGGAATACAAGCCGCTTCCGGAACGAATTATTCAAGATTCAAAAAACTTTATTAATCCCAGAGGGAAATTGCTTTATGTCCAAGGTTCCACTGTAATTACAAAAAATTCTAATACCTTTTCAAAGCATTGCATTTAGTTACACTGATGAAAATTTATCCCGAGGTTTTGACACTCCAGGCTTCCGAAAACTTTTTTTTATTTTTGGACTTACATGCAGCTCTGACGTTTCTTGTTGGGTCCTCCGTATTTAGGTTTATCCAGACAGAAGACACAAGTCCCACAGTCCTCTTCACGACAACAGCCCTTGCAGTTAAAGCAGCGTCGCTGTCTCAGGTTGAAACTTCTATGTCTGTACACTGGCCTAGTTTCAACAGAACCAGTGCTCTCTGGTTCTGAGTGAGATCCAAGATCTTAGAGGAGAAAAAATAAATAAATCTTTAAAAAATAAAATAAATAAATAAATAAATAAATACATCATATAACATTTAAATTTAACCTAATCTGAAGCAATACACAATAAGCTAGTAAGGCATCGAGAGTTTTCCCGATCAACTAGCAAAGTAATAGATGTATTTTAACATCAAAGAGAGCTTTACTGATGTACGTTATTACGATTTAATTTCCAAGACATGGCGTTAGGAGAATGTTTGACAAAGGCCTGCATCAGATCCTCCATCATCACAATCTACGAGTGCTCCACCTCCAAGTGCACTTCAATTTCACAATTTAAATCTATTCAGGACATGTCTGCTGTTATGACTCTCTCACTTTCTATACACGCGCATTCTGTATAGTCGTCCCTGACTTGTGTACCTTCTTCTTCTTGTGAGGGTGCAATGCCTTCTCTCTCGTGTAAAGGCAGGGCACTGAGTCTGGGGATGTCCTCAGGTACCATGGCGCGGGGCTGTCCAAGTGCCACTGCTGCTGCCCGACACACGTGCTTTATGCGTGGACCTCCAATCGGCTGCCCCCACACACACACACACACACACACACACACACACACACAGGCTTAGTTTTAACAATACAAGATCAATGCTACAGCAAAAACACATTTTGAAACATTAAAAAATCGTTAAAAGTATAACACTTGTACAGTACTCCCATGGAATTTAATTGCACACTCATAAGCGCGTATTTTTAAAAATGAACCGCACTATCTGTTAAATTTTGAGATGAACTAAAGATGTTTCCAATGTCGATTTTTTTATGACATAAGGGCGTTTTCCTATGAGAGGATTAGCGTTATAAACGGGTCTCCCGACTTTCTTTCTGGTACCACCGGCCGTCGGACCGCTCGGCTGCAGACTGTTCCACCGGGCCCCTGCATCGTCTCTTTTTCCTCACGCCCTTTTGTTTGCTTCCTCAGACTCGCTCAAAAAGACTCGTCCTGATTCTCAGATTGGACGAATGTCGATTGTGTTTTGTGATACAAGTGTGTTTTCCATTTAAATTTTAAATTAGCATATCTTCACTTCCCGTGCGATGAAACAAAGCCTATATGTTACCTCAAGTTCAGCCAAATACACCTGTGAAAACCACATTAAAATTCGTTCAGTAGTTTTTTATGTGATGTGTGCACAAAGACAAAAATTCCAAAAGCCATCTCGATGTGTTCTATTACCCATCCTGCGCCACCACAAATTACTTTTTCGCAAATATCTTCAATGTACAGACACGCAGACTTCACAGTTTTATTATATGTATAGGAGATGGATCATTGTAAATATCGGTATCTGGTGCACAGCAGTGTCTATTTTTTTGTACAATACACGAGCTACTTCCGTAATTTGTCCGCGTCTAATGTGGTCTGTTCGTATCTGCGGAAAATTTGTAACTCGAATGTCCGTAAGTCGGGGACTACCTGTACAATAAAACGTGGTTAGCAAGCTTTTATGAAACTCTCACAACCAGCTAATAATCATAAAGCGTGAGCACAATCGACTTCACAAGTCAGCATAAGACAATTGCACTAAAGAAGCGTCGTCTACACTTTCTCTACAGACCTTACATGTACTATCTGCCCTTGTATAGGTCCCTGGTTCAAACCCTACAACCACCAACTTGACCCCATTGGGACTCTTGAACGAGGGCCTTAACTCTCAACTGCTCAGATGTACAATGAGAAAAAAAAGTTGACAGAGAGAGAGTGAAGTTCCCTCTTCGCTGCCTCACATAAAAAAATTATTTAAAAAAATTATTTAAAAAAGGAACAAATTTGGCTTCCGTTGCTTCCATCAACAAATAAGCAGAATTTTTAAATATATATTTTTATTAAAAGAAGAAGAAGAAAAAAGCGCAATTCGAACACACCTGAGAAGCTTCTTCCTTGTTTGTCCTGACTATTCTCTGTCTCCTTCTGCTCTTCATGCTCATGAAGCCACCTTCCCCAATATGAACCGTACCAGACATCAACTGCAAAAATTTAATAAAAAAAACAAATACAGTCAAAAATAATCAATAACAAGCATTTTGATTAGAAATGGACACCATTTTTATCTACTACATTTCTTTCCAGCTTCATAACACACCCCTCGGGTACTCAGTCCTGTCGACTGCTCGTATAAACAAACAGAGATACTGTGGAAACCAAATCATCGCACAAAATCCCTTTACCTGAGCGGACTTCATCTGTTTCTGCTGGTCGATTTTAATCAGCTGCACCTTGGCGCGCTTCAGTAAGTGAAGCATCCTCCTGTTGGCCCCAGAGAGGTTGATCCTGTGGATGGATCCGCCCTGCGACAGAACCACCTCGGACTTTTCGGCATCCGTGCTTTGTACATCGGTAGCGCCCTCCACACAGATTCTGTCTGCTGGGGAACAATAAGACGTGTCTGTAAAATCTGCGAACATAAAAACTTAAAAATCGACACCAACTTACGGCGTTCCTATCTTACCTTGTGCTTTGGTTTCTGACTGACTGATCGCTTGATCGTCAGCATGTATGGCTACTTTGTGAACAATTCCTGGACAGTTCAGATTGCCGAGCTTTATATCAGAGCCTCCCCATTTCCTCGGCTCTCCAGAAGCAGGAGATTCAGCTTCCAAGCCCCCGAGCTTCTCGCATTCTCCTCTTTCACCGAGCGCTTTGGAGCGCGCGCTCGCCAACCGCTGCTCTTTCCTCTGAGTCAGGCTCGCCGTCAGCATCTTCAAACTCTCGTAGATCTTCAGACGATTAGCGTTATAAACGGGTCTTCCGACTTTCTTTCTAGGACCGCCGGCCGTCGGACCGCTCGGCTTCCGTTCTGCAGACTGTTCCACGCGGTCCCCTGCATCGTCTCTTTTGCTCGCGCCCTTCTGTTTGCTTCCTGACCTCGACGTCGGGGAAAGGTTCGCTTCCTCGGACTCGCTCGAAGACTCGTCGTCCTGATTCTCAGGTCGGACAAACCTCTTTCCCAGCAGCCCAGACATTCCTTCATCGTCCATGAACCGCTTCGGTACCCTGATCACCCGGGAAGGCCGAGTACTAACCACGCCGTCCGCAAGTCCCTGCCGAGTCGGCACCTGCGCCGGAGGCTCCTGATTCACCGGCGCTTCCTCCGCTGCTTCGTAGGTGTAACAGACAAGCCGTCGCCTTTTCCTCGGGATTTTCTCGACCGGCGACTGAGCCTCCTTCGCTTGGCTCGACAGCTCCTGCCCCGGCCTCCTACGATAACCAAATAAAGATTTGCGTCGCTTTAAGGCACACGGAGAACGTTCGTGAACATGCGGGCTACTGTCTTTCGCTGGCATGCCTTCATCTCCATCTGTAGAAACGACATGCTCGTGTTCTTCCCCTTCCTGAGAGACCTTCGCAACAGGTTTCGGAGGCGCAGAAGCGTTCGGACCAGATTCGCCAGTCCTCGCTTGCCCCCTCAGTAGACGTCTGCCCAAGTTCTCAGTCAAGTCGTGCTGGGAATTTCTTCCTCTCTGCTTTGCTAGCTTCAGATTCCTCACAAGCTCATTATTTCCACTCATTCGACCAGCACGGCCCCGCTTCTTCTCCTCCTGTCCTCCAGAGTCCGCGCTGGGCTCACCCAATACCCCGTCTTCCACGTCTCCGTTTTCTTCCTTCTCAGGTGTTATCCATCGACGCCTGTGCGAAGCGCTTTCCCTCGGCAGATTCTTGCCAGCTGCAAGTTTAACGGCTAGTTTGGGCTTCACGACATCATCTTGTCGGTTTCCGCCATTCCTCTCGTGTCTCTCCGAGGAAGACACGCTCTCCGTTTCCGCCATCACTCGTAATCCTTTTCTCGCGGTGGTGACTTTATTGTTTGCAGACGGATCGGCGGCGGGAGATGGCTTCTCCTTGGAAGATGAGGATAATTTAAGAGAACCTTCTAACAACAGAAAAGGAGGAAAGAAAGTATATTAGCACATTTTTCCTCATCATGCGCTCCAAGTGCACCAAAAAAAAAAAATTGGTAAATGTGCTTGAAATAACTGTACATCGTTGACTGCCTTTTATTCAGATGATGTATTAGGCCATTAAAACAGACTTTAGCAAATAAATTATATACTTTTGGGGATATGTGATACAGAACTTTCAATGATTTTTAGTTTGTAACAAAACTTTGACTAGCTGACCTTAACTGTACTATAAACTGCAATGTTCTCCCACACACGGCTGCCAAAGTATGTTTTTTTTTTTTATTAAAAACCTATACAGAACTTGTGCCAGTGTGTGTTAACAGGAGGCTTCAGACATCACACTGTGTGTTTGGTTTTTCTGATATGTCGTATAGAACCAAAGTTATTACTTTTAAACGCAATGACATCACAAAAATGCAGAACAAAAAATGCACATATTATTATTAGGTCTCAGAAACAACCAAAAACAACCATATAAACATGTGAATATGTGCTATTTCTTTGCCTATGTCACTATGTATTTTTTTAATATATTTATTGTACAGTTGGTTTAAATTAAATTCAGTTCATCCTATTCCCTAAGTTGTGTTGAAAAAAGGAATCTCACTCTGTACTGCACAATCCTGAGCCCCATATATACAGTATATATAAAATGCTAATGCTATAAACCCCTTATATATGTATATAGAAAGGTTGGCCCCTTCTAACCCCAACCAATATATTTCAGACCTGTGGGAAACACTGAACTGGCCCTTTTAATTTGTAATTAATGACTTAAATGAATTACTTTGTGTAACATCTTGTCCAGAGCGTAAAGCCGATCGACGATCAGTCCTGAAGCCTGTGAAATCTCCCTCCTGTAAAACACAAAAGCAAATCGAGTGGTTATTAATTTACATCCAATTGATATACAAAACAAAAAGCACGTGCATTTGTCGGTCATGTGCGCTACCCAGTTTGGAAATGATGTCATGGGTACACAAGTTCACAGACCGTCGTCACATGGCTGCACCAGGATCGCCGTTAGATGTCATATTTAGGTCAGATAAAGCTGAATAAGGAACTTTCGAGAAGATTTAAAGGGTTTGTGACGCCGTGGGCTTACGGGCTGAAATGCTGATTTTACAAATACAGTACAGTGCATAAGCCTAATGATACTGTATGTCTATTAAAAGTTATATAATCACTGACAAATTAAAAACTTGCATGTCCAAATAGGAAATAAAAGAAATTGGTTATTGGTTAAATATTTAGTAAAACGCAGGTGACCCATAATATTGATTAATTAAAATAAAATTAAGTCACTGCTTGACAGTGACGATATGTACAGTATCGTTACGGGATTTTATGTCCCACGGAGCGCTGCTTAGAAATTCCTACAAACAGCAGGGACACCAGGACATTTTTGTTCTACAAGAAGCACTGAGGAAACTAAGTGTAGCAAGGTATTTTTATCGCTTTGAACACAACACATCATGACATGACAAGAATAATGCCAACTAAATTATCTACCTGTTTGTTTATATTCAGATTTATTCATCTCCATATATATTTATTTCCGTTTCATTCTGTTATTTAATTTCTTTAGTTTATTTCTTCCACCACATGTTAAGATCAAGTTTCAGTTATTTTTAGGTCACATGTACCTGATAGCCAAGTGAAAAAATTTTTTTGAACGTATCCCAGTTAAAAATCAATGTGATACAGACAACGGCCCTGTGTCTGGGGAAAAAAGAAAAAAGAAAAAAAAAGGTCAGTGTGTCAGTTTGAAAATTTTCAAACTAACTGAAATTTTAAAAAATGTAATTTTTTTGAATTTTCAAACTCGCGTTACTACAAAGGTCAGTTGGATGTGTGCTGTTAGAGCTTTCCGACTCACGTTCTCGTGCACTTTCTCTGGAAATTATTTTTCCATGTTAAGTGAAGCACCAAAATCTGTGCTCTGATCCGGTTCTAGTACATACCGGTTATATAGGTACTCGTGCCATATTGGCCCTATTCACTTGGGGCAGGTGAAAATGGCAGAAAGTGGCTAATCCTACCAGAGTACAAACAGACACGCCGTATATTTATTAAAAAGTAAAATTTCTGTTTTATTGCTGGTAGCAGTTAAAGGTTAAGGGCCTTGCTCAAGTGCCCCAATAGAGACAACTTGTTGGTTGTAGGATTTGAACCTGGGACCTTACAAACCGTAATCCAATGCTTTAACCCCTGACAAAAAATTAAGAGTTAGAACGCCCCTCACAAACATAAGTGAAGAAATAAAAACAGAAATAAGTAAATGTGGACATGAATAAATATGAAAGGAAATAAACAAATAGACAAATAATTAAATTTTAATTTATAAAGCGTTTTTAGCAATGGTCACTTGTGCAAAGCAGCTTCATAGAATCAAAATAAAGTTATGGTAATCAGTATGACATGTGTAAGAAGATGGGGATAATCAAATAATTTGTCAAATAATTAAATCGAGGAGCGATTAAATAGGGAAATTAATAAATAGAATGAAGTTAAACAAAAGACAAAAATGGTTAGTTTTTAAATAGTATACGCAAATTATATTTATTTTTAAATTGCTGCGCACATTTATTTATTTTTCCTCCCTCATTTTGTCATTTAATTCCACCCAGGCAGTACTCGAAGAAAACCCTGGATCATGATGTAATACTTTTTTTTTTTTACTGCATTTTTGTTCTATAATGTATGATACAGGATGGAGCACCTTGTCATAAGGCAAAAGTGATAACCAAGTGGCTCGGAGAACAAAACATTGCAAGTTTGGGTCCATGGTCAGGAAACTTCCCAGACCTTAATCCCATTGAGAACTTGTGTTCAATCCTCAAACCCACAGTAGTTGATTGACAACCTGCCAGGGTGAATTTGCATAAACTTCATGGAATTGTAAATAAACGCCTTTTACACTTACGAAATGCTTGTAATTATACTTCAGGGTACCATAGTAACATCTGACAAAAAAAGATCTAAAAACAATCAAAAGGCAGACTTTATGAAAATTAATATTTGTGTCATTCTCAAAACTTTTGGCCACCAGTGTGTAACAGTTTTTCCTCACATATTCCACACTTTGTCAGCAGAGGATGCAATCACTTAAAAAAAAAAAAATCATCATAACTTTTTCCTGTTTCCAGTGCACATATACATTACGACTTTAGTCCTTAGAATTATGACATTTTCTTAGAATTTCCCCTTAAATTTAGGACTAAATCTTAGTAAAGATAAAAATGATTCACAAAACATCTTAGGCCTAAAAGCAGTTTCTAAGGTGAAACTTGTTAAGAGTAGAGAGGAAGACTTTTATGAGGCTTAAGAATTTCTATAGTAGAGGACAAAATGGCGGAAAGAAGAAATATTCTCCAAACACTGAATGTAAAGCTAAAAGTAAACACTGATCTTCTGTACAATTTTTTTGTTGTTCTTTTACCTCCTTCAATCTCTCTTAGATTGTTGGCTATATACCATCCAAAAGTGCAACTTAAATAGACTGTCCAGCAATCATGTAAACTGGTAAAATCTGAGCCATTTTGCTTCCATCAATCTGAAATGGATTACAAGTAATAAAATCAGTATAGTCAATAAATGTAAGAATTTAAATATGGTAACAACTATGTGCAAATTACTTGCTTCAAAAGTAGAAAACATTTTCAACATTTGGGTGTTTTAATTAACTTTAAGATATTTAGCCTATAACAGAAACTTTGCATAAAGAAGCCTATAGTCATGATTATACAATTTCTTTATATAAAGTCTTCATGATTTCACTGTTCTATTATTATCATGTATTCTATTTTCACAAAGAACACATTTCAAGACCTTCACAGAGGTCAGAGGTTATTTTTTTTAAGGAACCAATCACAGTCCTTGAATTGCTGCATCATCCCTAGCAACGGGGTCGACCACACATCTTCATTAAGATAAAGGTTTTTGTACTTTACTTACTCAGAGTTTCTCTGAGAAGTTTCCAAAATCACTTTTAATCCAAGACTCCCAACTAGGACGTTTTTAAGCTAAGACAGGAGCTCTCTCTGAGAATTCTAAGAAGCTTTGTGACATTAAATCAACATCGGTTACTCAGTAGTTTCTAAACAAAAAATTCAAAGCGGCAATAATTCGCTCCATCATGATGCTGCGCTGCCTGCCAAGGTTTAAATAGTTTAGGACTATGTAGGACTATAGAGGAACTGCAACATTTTACCACCTTAAAAGCAAACTGAGCAAATTGACGAGTCGACACATGGATTGTAAAACAAAACAATGACGATACATCACTGAATTTACTTTTCTCCCCTCTCTTTAATGTGTACAAACACACTCCTGCCTACGCACTCCAACACTGACTGTACAGATGACTGCTGTGTATTTAGCTCCAAAACACGCAAAAAATAAATAAATTTTAAAAAAAAAAGGGCAGCATGGTTGCTGAAACTCTATTCCAAACTTCAACTTGCCACCTGTTCATCAAACAAGCAAGAAGGGTGAGAATGCTGCTTATGACCACTGCAAGGTTTTCATCTTCAGTTGATCAACAACACTAAAATTTCTTTTTAAAATTGCCATGTAAACACTTCTTCTGATCGTTTCTCTATTTGGGAGATGAAAATTATTTTATCTGATGAGACTTATTAAATTAGATGATGCAGGATTGGTCAGAAAACAATGGAAGGCATGACCATGGACATCAGTATAAGTATAACTCACCTAAAACTAAGTGTCAAAGTTTGATTTTGATTAAATTCTTTGAGCATGGAAACTCTTATCAGATCAGCATTCACGTAAACAGTTCAGAATCTCTAATCAGAATCAGTAGGACTCAGAAGGAAATAAAAAACATTCATGCCAAGTCTTCCCTAGCACTGAGGACTTTCCTAGGAACTACCCTCTGCTAAGTCGCGGTTCACTTCCTCGTTCGCAGATTTTTCCTTAGAACCTAACTAATAATTGTTTGCGGAAACACCTGCAATTTCACGGAACCGCAAATATCTTCCACATTTTTTTTCCTTTTTCGTGCCAATATACAATTATTCATGCGCTTTAAAGCTAAACTATTAAGAACACTATAATTTACTAATTTTGTAACAAATGTTAACGTAAATTCAGCAAAAATGTCCATGTAAAATATAATACTGTATAAATTTTTCAGTACTGTAGAGAGAACACAAAGTGACCGTAGTGAAAAAAATGCGGCCTGTGATGGTGAATTATTATCGTATTCAACCCTACAATACTTATACCAAGAAAAACGACTACGCATACCAAAGAAAACATGCTCGCATGACTTACAGTACATACAGGAGGGTAACATCAGTATTTTACATTCTAGCACTACGGGAGACACAGCAGTACATAACTGTACAGTATACGGGGTTACCTTTACATTCTTTTATTTTTAGGGCAATTTATTAAGTTGAGTTTGAAATTAAATGAAGGGTTTGAAATGATAAAAGTAGGCATTTATAGGCTTTTTGTCACAATTCGGGTGCTCTAGGAACATAAATTAAGAGAAAGAAAAAGTAATTAATTACGACGAATCTAAATGAAAGAGCGCCACAAGACAAACATCTCAGGTGATGAAACATTTAACGCTTCCACTTCCCCATTACACATTTTAACCTGATCTCTCATTACACGCTTCCAGCTCATGCTTCCCTTTTAAGGAGTTTTCTAGGCTCACTGTGTGTGTGTGTGTGTGTGTGTGTGTGTGTGTGTGGGAACGAGCCATGTCAAGTCAAGAACACGCTCCACATACATTGGAAAATGTCGAATTCTGTATGGCTTAAACAATGACGCAGTAACTGTAACAGAACATTGTGCATGTGTGATTACATCACGGGGTATTTATAAATAATTAATGGAGGATTAACATGACTTTGACACACAAGCAATTGTATTTATAAAAAAAATAAAATAAAAAAAAAAGGCAGCACTTATTCAGGATTATATCTGAAACAAGCCTCAGAAATTATTTTACTCTGTGTCTAATGGTCCCGAGACTGCGAGGTGATACGGAGATTAAGTCCAAGACCGATCAGCAGGGGTGTTGAGTCCTGCCTCATGGTGTCACCCAGCCTGTAGTATCTTAATTAATATCTGTTACAAGCTAAGACGCTGCAATTTCTTCTTTAACCTGATGGTGGCGACAAAACCCGCAAACTTATTTACTGAAAGATTTATTTTAAGCTTGAGGCAAAAAGCTTCTTCTTTTTTTTTTTTTACGTTAACAGAAAGAAAGAAGAGGTGTTTTTTTTTTTATGGGGTCGAATGTTTGTGTCTTAAAAGGTTTGGCAGTAATTAAGGTAATTATTATCATCATGAGAGCAAACAATGTGCATTGCAGTTATAAATTTAGTCAAGAGCGAGAGCATGACTGATAACTACAGCACTAAGCACGAACAACAATATATTATTTCTTGAATGCAGTCAACTTTTATTAATTATATTCAGTGTAAAATAACTATATTCAGTGTAAATTGAAATAATACGAACATAAGCTCTGTGCACAACACTATTTAGATGCTGCAAATATTACATACTTTACATAATCCATGTTACAGGTATTGTGCTGTAGGCTATTCTGGGCCAATGACAAATGTTTAGACACTCTTTAAGCTACTAGATTTACGAAAAGAACAAATATAGCATAATTGCAATTATTACTATTATTTGCTTATTACCTATATCCTTTATTCATTTTTTTATATGTCTTGTAGCTTTTCTAGTAACTGTGTCTACTCACTATATGCACTGAATTGAATTTACATTTTTACAGCCTTTGGCAGACGCCCTTATCCAGACAGACATCTCATCCATACACAGTGTGCAAATCACATCTATAACCCTGTCTGTATGTTACTGTCTCTATTGCTGCTGGATACCTTAAATTTCCATCTACCCATCTAAAAACCAAACTAACCTAAAAATTGCACTGGAAGCGATTGTGTTATAGCAACCGACACACACACACACGCGCGCACACACGCACATTTGCATAGCTTTGCATGGGTTACTATTAGTATATGCCCAGACTGTTCTCCCTTAGTTTACATGCAAACTTTGTCTATATACTCTTTATATATTTTTATGATGTATTTTTTATGTGCGTCCTGCATATTTCACGCACAAATTTCTAAAAAACTCCCTTGTTTACATTTGTGTGCATCCTCTACAACGCATTTCCCACAAGAACTCGAATACAGCTGGCAGTAACAACATACAGTGGAACCTCGGATTACGAGTAACGCGGTTTGCGAGTGTTCCGCAAGACAAGCAAAGATTTTTAATAAATGTTTATTTGGAAAACGAACAACTCTTGGTTTACGAGTACCGAGTATCATGTATCACGCATGCGCTTATTGTTTTGACGCAGTGTCACGTGATCACAACTGAGTCAACGTTTTTTCTCTCTCTTGCGCTGCGGAATTGTGGGTAATTGTCTCCCATGCTGGGTCTTAGTGCTCGTCTTGCACGTGTACTGTTTACTATAACACTGTGACCACGCGTGCGTGCGTGTGTGTGTGTGAAAAACATATTTTATTTTGTGTCTGTTTGCGTGTGTGTATAACACGCCTGATGAATAAAGTAAAAGCAAGTCTCATTAGAAAGGTTAAAGATCCATTTTCTCTCTCTGCTCAAGGCTGCTCTTTGTGTCTGTGTGCGCGCGCATCATTGGACACCATGCCCCACACACACCCCTCCTACTTTCGCCTTCACAGACACACACACACACTCTGTCTCTGCTCTACACAGAAACACTGCTCTGTCGCGATTCTTTTCAAAGGTAAAGTGCAGGTTAATTTGTTTTATTTTTACATTACAGCAGTGATTCTGTTAGTCTGTCGCTCAATCGAGTGTCATTAGAGAGATTTCTTGTTTATTTTTTCGATAAACAGTGTTTCCGTTGTGTGTGTGAAAAGATTTTTATTTTTTTTTTTACTTAATATTGTCTGTTAATTATTTTTATGTATTTATTTTTTTGGGCTGTGAAACGAATAATTTGATTTCCATTATTTCTTATGGGAAAATTAAATTTGGTTTACACGTGTTTTAGAATATGAGCCCACTTCTGGAACGAATTACCAATGAAATCGCTACATACAATAGATTCGTTTTCATTTACTACCTCCGTTACCATCATGGACAACAAAAAGAGAATGAAAAAAGTTTAATTTGACAAAAACCACATCAGTTTTAAACATAATGATAGATTTCCCCAGATCTCAGTCCGATCGAGTACCTATGGAACGCACAGAAGAAACAAATCCATTCCCTGCAACCCTACAGCATCCAAAAGAGTCCTCTGCTAACGTCCCAGAGCCGGACACCACAGGACACACCCAAAGGTCTTCTTGAGTCAGGCTCCAAAGGGGCGGAGCCACATCAGCAGCACAAGGGGAATCCAAACCCTAGATGGGTTTTAATGTTAATGAGTTTTAATATTATGGCTGATCTGTGTTCCTAAGACATAATTTCTTATTGCGGAAAGCATTTCCCCACAGAAAACAATGTACATGCAGATCATCTGTTCCACTGAACCAAAAAATATTACCAATATTACCAATTTCCAACATTATAATCATATTCTTGATTATAAAGACAAATCAAACCATTTAGAAAAGACATGGAAATGAAGCTCTTGGCACTGAAACTGAAAGCAGCTGCCTTTTCTTCTTGTTACAGTCCTTGCTAACATTTTTGGGACCCATGGTCAAATAAAAAATTTTGTAAACTTAACTGGCGTTCGGTTCAGGTAAATAGATCGTATGCTGAAAATGTTTTATATGCCGATGCAAATTTCTCGCCAAATTTCAATTCTTAAGGCGAAAAATTTGTAAGGGAGGGCATTCGTATGCTGTGGTCCCGCCGTGTAACCTCAAAATACAGTACAGTAAGTCCTCTACATAAAAACATTAGATTTATGAACTTTCTAAAATACGAACAAGCGTTCACAAACGTTCAGTCGTGGAAGTTAGATCACGTGTACATCGTCACGCACGTGCAGCATGCATCCCAGGACGTCCAGGAGAGAGTGTAAAAACAGCAGCGATGAAGCTGGTACTACTAAGAAGCAGCAGACAATAACAAATAGTGAAAATAAAAGTGAAAATAACAGAATGGTGGAGCGAGGTGAAAGGATGGCAGACATTGTTCTTTGTTTAACATGAATTGTTCAACCATCTGCACGATTCTGAAGAACGAGGACAATATCATGGTACGTGTTAGTTTTACACCGTGTATGGCCGATTGCTGTAGTATCCCAAGTCCTAGACAATGTTGCTTAGATCTCTACAGCTCACTGCCAGTTTTCATCACAGTCATGAATATTAATCTGCAAACACTCTACTAAATAAAGTCCAGCTTGGGTGAATTCTCAAACCAGGAGGTGTTGATTAATCTCCTGTAACATGAGCTCATTTCTGTATCGTGGGACCCATTGTTTAAAAGTATGTGCATCCCTCAAACACCTATAATTTTGATCACGGAGGTCTTTCACATGATGCACTCAGGAAGATGTTGCAATTAGACGCTAGAGTCACGCAGAGGTCGAGGCAGGTCCTGTACAGGATCCATCAGACATGCGCTGTTAAACATTTTCGCAGGGAATTAAACTTTAATCCGGGTGGACTGTGCTGTGTCCCTGCATTTCTTGAACAGGTTTCTCAGGGACCAGGAGCTGACAGGAAGTTGAAAACCGACCCGTTTTGAGGGTGTTGTCCTCAAGATAGAGAGAAACGTAACAGTCACCACTATCGTTATCCATCACGCGCCAAAATATTATTATACGTTTACAAGAAAACCCTGCATACACACATACAGTATAACCAACCACAAAAGGATGGACACTAACGCACAGGAGAAGGAGTGACGGTGGAGCTAAGCTGTGAAGCTAATCACACACTTTCAGGATGTCTCGCTCACCTCGTCGCTGCCGCTTGTGCAGAAACCCGCGTCGTACTGGCGCGCGCGCCGCTCGTGCAGCCCCAGCACGCGCAGCAGAGTCGGGTCCTCCCGCAGCGTTAGCTCGATGCTAACGGGCCTCGGCTCGCTCGGGCCGCCCGCCGCCGCCGCATCCAGCCCCAGCCGGCCGACTCTACAGCGCCTGCCGGTCTTTTGACGACCGCGAGACGGACACGGCCGACCCGGGAAGCGACACCGCGCCGGGGCGGTCGGACTCGCCCCCGCGAGGAGAGCAACCGAGGCAGTTAATCCGCCTCCAGCCGCCGCCATTATTATTCCACCACCACAACAACAACGACGACGCTGCGCTTCGGGGAGGAACAAGATGGAAAGGCGCGCAAATCGCGCCCGGCGAAATGAATTCTGGGAAAACGAGTTTTTTCTTCTCCCCGCCTCCCTCCAGTTTCTAATCTCTGCTAATACTCTGCCTTTTTTGTCTCTTTCTTTCTCATCACTCATATTCTACAGCTACCATTTTTAAATATTATAAATATATATATTTTTAATATAATATTTAGCTAAAAATAAGATGTTCAGCTTTAATGTAATCAGTAATATTGATATTATTTCAGGTTGAAGCCCATGCTCATGTCTGTCTGTTTTCTGCTCAGCAGAACTTTCTCTGCCTAACTTATTAATATAAAGAAATTAAAAATGTTGCAAGATTCAGTATCTTATGCCTTGCTTTAAGTTAATTCGTACTTTTTCCGTCGTCACACACACACTCCCTATTCGGTAATTGGAGAGTGAATCTCACATGAGAAATCGGAAAAGTAGATCAGATAAAGATAAAGTTTGGTCTTAAAATGACTCCAGCGAGTTAAAATGCACTTATACCACTTCAGCGCTGTTATTTCAGCATTGAAAATATAAATAATCCCAGTAAAATATTAAGTTTAACTTTTCTAATCAATATCTATTGGTGCATGTGTTTGTTTACATTGAGCAAGTAGCTTATTAGTAGCTTATTAAAGAAATTCATAACATCACTTTTACTCAACATTTTGATTTCATTTATGTCGCAGGTTTAACTTCAGATACACATCTAAGTACTGCAAAAGTTTCAATAAATTCTGTCGAGCCAGTTTTGCATGATGCTGTGACATAATTTGGCTTAACAAACAGACAAAACATTTCTGAGACTGGTTTGGACCAATGTACAGACAAAACCTTTCTTTTATTTTTATAGAAGCACATATGTTTGAGCCAGATATACCATGTGGTCTGGCCTGACCATGTGGTCTATACACCTGGTCTGGCCTGACCACTCTGTGGATTAACTTGGTTTAAGTATGGAGATTAAACATTCACTTATTCGCTCATTATCTACACCGGTTTCCCTGGTATACAGGGTCACCGGGGGCCTGGAGCCTATCCCAGAAGACTTAGGTTGAGGTTTAGGTTTAGTTTATTTATATAGCACATTTACAACAGCCACGAGACTGACCAAAGTACTGTACATTTAGAAACATCATCATTAAATAAAAGTACTCAATAACAACCTAAGAGAAAAGAAGCAAAACAGAAACAGAAACACACAAAACAAATTAGATAGGCAAAGTAAAGTCTAGTAGGCCAGTGAAAACAGATGGGTTTTTTAAAAGGGATTTAAAAATAGTCAGTCTAGGAGCCATTCAGATTTCAACTGGCAAGTCATTCCAAAGACGAGGTCACCTCTACGCTTGAGTCTGGAATGTGGAATTAAGAGGAATTTCTTGTCACAGGATCTCAAACTTCTCAGGGGGGTATATTGGTGCAGCAATTTAGATAAACAGATGGGTGCTTGCTGGTGTAACGATTTAAAAACAAAAAATAAAATTTTAAAATATATTCTGAATTGAACAGGCAACCGATGAAGGACCTTCAAAAGTGGAGTCACAACATGATCCCTTTTTTTCTTTTTTAAAAGAAAAAATTTAGCAGCAGAGTCCTGGAACAATTAAGACGGGCAATTTGGGATTTAGAGATGCCATAATAAAGAGAGTTGCAATTGTCGAGACGGGATGTAATAAAAGCATGAACGGCCATCTCCAGGGTCTTGTCATTGAGAAAAGGTTTATGTAGCTAATAAAAGCTCAATCCAATCACGGTAGAGATTTTTTTACCAAGTTTTAATGTGTCATCTAACAGGACACCCAAATTACGGACCTGTGAGGACCTAAAAGCTGATAAAGGTCCCAGGTCAAAATTAGGTTCCTTCATATGTTCCGAAGGGCGAAGACTATCACCTTAGTTGTCTTTTCATTTAGAGATAAGAAGTTTTGAGATAACCAAGATTTAACTTCATCTAAACAAGATAACAAAGCATTCATG
>JAQMYJ010000021.1:12876108-12891739 GCA_030014305.1 Clarias laeviceps | reverse complement strand
TGTGGACCACCTTAAAACCAGATTGAAAATGCTCAAACAAACTGTTTAAAGCAAGAAAAGATTGAAGTTGGAAAAACGCAATCCTTTCCAAAACCTTAGAAACAAATGGTAGAACAGAGATAGGGCCTGTTCTGTGTGTGTCCTCTCGCTTTTACACACACACACACACACACACTCTCTCTCTCTCTCTCTCTCTCTCTCTCTAATTAATCCAAGATGTGAGCTATGAATGCACTGCTGTCTTCACTTTTTCATCAGAAGTGAAAAAACATCCTCGGCGGACCAAAAAGGTCTTTCCTGATTGTTATTTCTTTCTACATAGTAAAACAATACTACAGGAATCCAAAAGATGCAATAATCTCATTTCAAATGTTTATACTGAGATGTATCTCCTACTTATGCTCTGTAAATCCTTCATAACGGCTCTAATCTGAGGTGCGGGTTGTTAATTGGTGATTTCTGAGGTAACTGGTGTCTCTAAATGAACTTTTCCTCTACAGCAGAGGTGAGTTTTGTTCTTGCTTTCCTGTGAAGGTCTTCATGGGAAGGTTTCATCATGGTGTTTGATGGGTTTTGCAAATGCACTTGACACAATACTGTTCTTGCAAGAACTGTTCCAGAACAGCAGACCTTCATGTCTTAAAATAACAACTGACTGTTGTTATTACTTAATTACCTAATGTCATATGTGTTATTTCATAGTTTTGAAATCTCCTGTATTGTTCCAGAATGTTACAAAATAAACAATGAAAAAAAAAAATTAATTAGAAGGTGTGTTCAAACTTTTTCCTTTTGTGGGCTGTTAATACTGTACAATTGCATGTGTTACAAGAGTGTCTTTTTTACCTTAATTTAATTTAATTTTAATTTAATTTTTAAGTCAGCTAAAAAGGTTGTTTGTCAACCTGAACAGATGTAAAACTACAGCAATCCATGCAAATCCTAAGGTTTGAAGCTGATCAAGTTGAGGTTTACATTAGTTTGTCTTCTATTTACTATGAAATAATAGGATTTTAAAGAATTCCTTGTTTAATGCCTCATACAAACAGTTCAATGCCTCATACAAACAGTTCATAAATAAATCTATTCATATTCATTTTGATTCAGTAAGATGCAGGGATTGTTACCACTTTTATTAGCGCACATACAGTATAACGCCTTTGTGGATTCTGGCTGCTCTGCACACAGTGGACAAGAAGAGAGAAATAATTGATTTAACAAAGTATTTCTCAGGTTGGCATCTTTCTGAGATGGAAAAAATATATCATAGCAATATTTCTATATGTAATATTTATATTTATATTTATAGCTATAGCTATATGAGCTTCAAAGAAGAGACTGCAGTAAAGAATCACACCAAAGACATTCAGTGGTACAGATTATGTAACAGAAAGGTGTGAATACACAATGAGAAATCTAACATCTACAGGAGCTTCTTGTTCCCATGGACCTCTATTTAAGTAGGATGAAATTACTGAACGTCTAATGTGCTTTACATATTTCTTAACTTTACAGCTGTCTTCAATATGGCAGTGAAACTGCATTGATCTTTAAACTTTTTTTTTTTATAAAAGCTTTAAATAAAAATGAACTTTTTATTTAAAGTTTTTATTTGTTGATTTCCCTGCTCTATCATGTCAACCTTAATTTAGAAAAGGCTGTTAATGAGTTAATTCAGGTGTGCTGGGATCTGGGAAAGCACTAAAATTTTCAGGGCAGGGGGTCAAGGAGCAGGCAGTGATCAGCTGATCAGCGGACTTCATTACCAGGGATAAACAGAATCAGAGGTCTGAGAAAAACAGGAAAAAAAATTGTGAGCCAGAAAATAATAGGTTAAAGAAATTGCAGTTTTTGGTAGAATCAGATGATAGGTCTTTACTTTCCGACAAAGTGTGTAGTGTAGAGGAGGAGATGTTAGAGCTGAAACTTCACATGGCCACTTTTTAAGCCAGCATTCAAAGATACTGGACGTAATTACGACAATGACAATGGCACATATACTGTACACTGCACTTCTTGTAATAATGACTTACATTTATTTGATAAAATCTCTTCGTTCTGTGCTTCTGTTGACACATCAACAAGCTGTCCCTGGCATTGTCCTACAGTACATGTCATCAAATAATCAGTAGATCACAAGCCTTGAAGAAACCACATAGAAATCCTGCATTTATCCTAAGTGTATAAATTTAACTCCATACAGTCTCATCTCTCTTGTAACTCTTCTTTTCATGTAGTAGCTTCATGTAAGATGCTGAATAGGATAACTTATATTAATAACTAAACAACAAACTTGTGCATTCAGTTATGTACATTTAGTATATAATTTCTGAAAATGTTGGCAGTTATTTCATTATTGTGAAACCCCAGCTATATTGTAATGTGTAGTCTAAATTTGAGTATTCTACCTTAATTAAAATCTATAATTATATGTATTTTTTCAATTAAAAAAATCAAATTCAAATTCAAATTTTATTTGTCACATACACAGACATACACAGTACGATATGCAGTGAAATGCTTAGACGACTGCCTGTGACCTTAAAATAAAAGACTATTAATAGGAAATAAATATGAAAAAGAAAAATAGAAGGTAAATTTAACTAAGAAGGAATAAAATAACTGTAGAGTAGAAAAATATACAATATAAGAAAAATATATGAAAAATATAGAAAAATAAGAAAAACAGCTGTACAACATAGGAATATAGAATTTATGGAATTTTTGTGTATTCATATTCTTTATAACATTTTTATATATTTTTATATATTATAATATACATGTTTATAAAAAATTATAACGAATATAAAAAAAATTGAAATATATATATATATATATTTGCAAGACATTGTTGCACCTGTGGACCTGTAAGAGGACAGCCTGCTAAGTCCTGTATCACCACTAAAGGCAGAAAGCTTTCAGAAACAGTGCTAGACTGGCTTACACCAATAGAGGGAGCCAGAAAGCAGCATGTTAATTATAATGCGTGGCATACAGTGCTTTGAAGTTGTCTTTTAAGGAGACAGACAGCTCAGCTTTGTGCTATTGCTAAATGGAAACCTTCCTAGACAGGCTTTTGCCACCAGATGGTGCCAGAGAGCACTGTCTTAATTGTAATTGCGGGCAATCAGCTCACTCACTCACCACTCAATTCTATGTGCTAGTGCACAATTGGTAAAAAATCAAGTAATTCTCCTGGGGCTTGGGACTTCCTCCAGCTTTAGCCAACCCTTGAGCTCCCGCAGTACATATATATATATTTTTTTTAATAAAAGGCAGACTTGCCTTGGGGTTGTTTTGCATGTAGATGTTATACTCTGAACCCAGGTGACAAGGGTTCAAACTTTGTCCACAACTCTACTTGTTACTTACAGGAACAATGCAGAGTGAATTGCCTCAAGTGTAAAGCCTGTCATTCTCCAAAGTTCACCAACATTTAAAAATATAAGATAGAATGAAACGAGATATCACGAAAAGGAGAAGCGCTGTAAAGATGTGTGCAGACCTGTTTTGTTGGACTACAGAGATTTGTAGATAAAGAAAAGACAAAAAGAAAAGTGATTATATGTAGATTCTTTTGGAAAGCACTTTGGGTCAACGGCTGTTGTTTAAACTATGCCATAGAAATAAAATGACTTGATATATTGATATATATACTTGACTTTATTATTATTATTTTTATTTATTTATTTATTTATATATATTTTTAAATTTATTTAAATTTATTTTTTTATTTTATTTTTTATTTTTATTTTTTTTTATTATTATTATTATTATTATTATTATTATTATTTTTTTTTTTGGGAGATTATTATTTTTATTTATTACCTTTATTTTAGATAACAACTGTGTACCTTTATTTTAGATAATAACTGTGCGCACCTGTATCCGAGCATAAGCAATTTCCCTCTGGGATTAATAAAGTTCTTTGAATCTTGAATTGAATCTTGAATAACTTGATTATATGTATACAGCAGTTTTTTTTAGTGCTGGACTTTAATTGCATGCTGTTTGCTGTGCTTTATTGAGTCTAGGTTATCTATTTGATTTCTAAATTAGATGTGGCGCTGTTATCACCCTGTACCATAAAGCATCTGTTCTCACGATATACAGCAAAAATAAATAACATCTCATAGCTTTAAAAAAATTGTTTCCCTAGTGTATATCTAGCATTTTGGATGGTTTAGACATTCAGACAGACAAACAGATAGCTACTAGACCTAAAAGAAAGCGTGTCTGTTGTCCTAACTGAAATTATTCTGTCTGTTATAACTGTTATCTCTCCTTCTCTTCTCTTCTCGCTCTTTTTCTCTCTTTCCCTGTCCAGCTACACAGGCCTCCTGAGCTGCCAGTGATTCAGACCCCCTCTGACCTCTGGACCTGTCTGACTCGTCCTGGTGTCCCGCTTCTGGTTGAAGCCCCATGTGGTCTGCTTGTGATGCGTGTGGTGACTGGATACCTCCAGTTTACCATGTAGAAGGTCCTGGCCTCGGCTGATGCAGACAGCTGTTCTCTGAGGACTTGTGACTGCAGTCGCTCAGTCGTTCAGGACTGGAATTGTCCCTGTTATCTGTTATCACAAAAATGAGGATGGGATCCCTGTTGAGTCTGGTTCCTTTCAAGGGACTTTTCTTCCTAATGCCATCTCAGGGAGTTTTCCTTGCCACCGTCGCCCTCGGCTTATTCATCAGGGACAATCTGATCATTTTTGATTTATATACATTTTTCACATTTCATACACATTTTCATACTTCTTTTCTGCTTCGCGACAATGACCATTGTTAAAAGCGCTATACAAATAAAATTTAATTGAATTGAATTGAATTGTTCAGCAGTGGGAGGAATATATTCAGCATTCCCTGTCTAATGTCCTTTACATGCAATTTATTTATTTTTGTACACATTTTTGTAGGGTCTTATCTGGCTTAGGTGAAACATACACTCACCATCCACTTGTCCTGTAAATTGAAGTAAACACACTCAGAAGCAGAGCAGTCATGAGTTAACATAGGGTTTGATTTGAATGTATTTGAGGTCAATGCTTCAGCACAAAGATTAAGCCACACTACGTCACATAGGGTTATATATTGTTGTCTTTACAACAGATACAACAAGGTTTTTTATATCATGAGTAGTGTTGCAAGTGGACATGGATCTGGATGTAACTGGATGCGTAATTGTAGTTATAGTGGGTGTCGCTGCTGTTGGTCTTACTGGTGCAAAAGTTTGAAGTGTTTCTCTTGGGGCTGAGAGTAATTTATCATCAATTTATTATCAATGGTTTTAAAGCAAACTACTATAACATTGTTATTATAAAGGAGGTACTGTCCCCAGTATAGTGCCTAAAAAACAATATATATTTTAAGTGGTATAACAACCTCAACAGCAGCCTCATTTCCCCTCTCGTCTGTTCCACCAGTGTTCCAAACTGATATTTGGCTGATCAAAATTATTGGCACGCTTAGTGAAGATGAGCAAAAACTACAGCTTATGAAGAACAGTCTTTGAGCTTGGTTATTTCTGTTTCAAATTAATAGAAAGAGGCAAGTGGAAATGCTTGAATTGGCATTCATTCTTTGTTTCCATGCAAAGCCCGCCCATTTTATTCAGGCCCGACACGCCCAACATTAATCGACTGATAAAATACCTTATGCCTTCACCAGTGCGTGAAGTAGCACTTTGATTTTCATCAGTCCCTGGTGGTCTAGTGGCTAGGATTCGGCGCTCTCACCGCCGCGGCCCGGGTTCGATTCCCGGTCAGGGAAGTCACGTTTTGTAGACTTTTGTAGACTACACTCATCAAATCTACATAAAAAGAGATCCTTCGAGCCGGATTCGAACCAGCGACCTAAGGATAGCCATTAACAATCATCTACAGTCCTCCGCTCTACCAACTGAGCTATCGAAGGTCGATAACTGGCCATTACAAACGAACAAAAAAAGAAAATCATATAGTTGCTGCCGTAAATCTCTGACTGTCAGTTATTTTCTTTTGGTTAAAAGTAGTAAAGGAGTACTACTTCAGTAGCAGGAGCTTTTCCCATTTCCCATTTTGCTTCATTCTTCATAGGGAAAATGGCTGAATAAAATGAACAATCGGGAAAACATGGCATTTTCCCATGAGAAGCGTCTTTTCTTTTTCAATTTCTTGTCATGTTCTTTTTGATTCGGTGAAGAATAAAAATGGTTGACCCAAATAAAAACTCGACATTCACAGAGGTGAATGGAGGAACAGGAACGCTCACTCAAAACAGCGGTTGAGGACACGTGTTTTAATATTTTAAACGTCTAAGAAATACTTTCTACCATCAAACGTGAGAGCTGTACGTGCTACAGCCAGCCACTAGAGGAAGTCCCTGGTGGTTAAAATTCGGCGCTTTCATCGCCGCGGCCCGGGTTCGATTCCCGATCAGGGAACTATCGTTTTTCAGCTGTAACATATTACTGTACATTGTATTTATCCTGTTAATCGCATAATATGTGGACAGTAGATCTATGTACATACTGCAACCAACATAAAGAATGTATTCCTCATTAGAGCCCAAGCACTATAAGGTGCGCAGGACCCTCTTGTTTTCCTAAGGATTCTTTTTCCACCATTTTGGGCTTTTTGGAGGTCTTAATATGCTCAAAGACTCATGAAAATTGGCAGCCAGGATTTAAATCTGCTGCCATTAAGATGCCTGACAGCCGCGTGGCTCTGGGCCCTCAGGGGCCTTCACACGAGATTTTACTGCATAGCTCATACACACTTGCATGTATGCACATGAATCTCGGTACACATTTAGAGCTCATTGAGCCAAACAACTTTCACACTATCATGGCCTTAACTAAACACAAAATCAGTTATTTTGTGTTGTTTGCCAAAACGCACCCGATGAATTTTTATATACTGCTCCTAAGGGATTTATACGGTCATCACCAAACCTAGGCTATGTGATCTAAAGACATTGGGGATGCAAAATTGTAGAGGGATTTTTGATCTCTCAAAAATACCCCCCCCCCCCCCACACACACACAGGTACTAACAAGTTACGTCTCACACACATATCACACACATCACTAATATCACTGTGTTCACACACAGACACATACCACACACACACAAACATGCACAAACACATTTACTTGCCACACACAGACTGATACACTCACACAACTCACAGACACACACACACCTCCCTCTCTATCTCTCTCTCTCACACTCACTAACCCTCACATGTCTCACACACACACACACACACACACACACACACACATACATTTAAATTTTATCCATGAATCTTACAATGGCAGGTTAAATGATATAGTTATCTTTTCCAGCCATAATAACAAATCATTTGAATAAATTCTATATTTTAATAGCCAAGTTCTACGTTCATAAATGTACAATTTCTAAATTCCATTCTAAAATATCACCTTTCCTCTGTGATATACAAAACCTTTTGAACCCATTTAATCTAATATAAAACCACAGATCTTTCTGCTATTGTCTCAATATTCAGATTTAATCAGTGGAACACTGTTGATTTTTTTTCCTGCTCTTTAGTTTTTTCTTTCCTTTTTTAGGTATTTATTTGTCTGTTTATTTGTTGCTTTACTCTATCTATTGTTATTAT
The DNA here is from genome assembly GCA_030014305.1 of Clarias laeviceps. Taxonomy (NCBI): domain Eukaryota; kingdom Metazoa; phylum Chordata; class Actinopteri; order Siluriformes; family Clariidae; genus Clarias; species Clarias laeviceps. The sequence continues at coordinate 12,884,120 of JAQMYJ010000021.1, read as the reverse complement.
TTATTTATATATTTTGTTAAATTAGCTTATACTGTATATTTTCAAATTAAATGTGAATAGTTTATTGTACAATTACATTTTGTACACCTGAATCTTATACTTTTATTCTTTCAATATTGTAATTAAAATTCTTCGTGATTAATAAAAAAAAAACCCGGAAAGAAGCATCAGCGGCTTCCGGTGAATTTCCTGTTGTCCAATCACAGAGCGCGGTGTCTGAAGTAGGCGGAGAACAGTCGGCACGCGCTGCGGTTCACTTCCGGGTTAGAGCTTGTCCTCTGAAGTGCAACGTGAGTAGGCTTGACTTTATTATGAATCAGATTTTATATGTAGGCCGTTGGATAATACACCCACTGTTCGTAAATGTTATTTACAGTCGTTGAAATACCCGGATGTACTGTGCCTTTAACGCTGAATGTCTTTTCAATGGCGCGCGCGCATGTGTGTGTATCCTTGACAATCAGGGACGTGTGAGATCACGTGACTTGCCTAGTGGTTCCTACTGTAATGAATAATATTCAGATCTCCTGTTTATGTCCTAGTATTACACATGTTCCACCTGACGTGCTCACTGCTCTACCTTTCTCTCACTGTCATGTCTCCTCAGCATGGGTAATGTGTTGGCTGCCAGTTCTCCCAGTCCACCCCCACCAGTGCAAGCTGGGCCAGGCTTGGTTTCTGTGCCTGCTGGCTTCACCATGCCGGCTGTCTCCCCGGTCTCTTCTGCTTCCTCTGGGCAACAGGAGAGCGAGCCAGTGCTTCCCAACCCAGGTGCTTTTGAGGAGTTCCATCGAAAATGCAAAGGTGAGCCTCCTGAGACAAAATAAAAAACTGTCAAGAACTATGAGATCAGCTAGTGTGTTAAGGGCACTATTGCTTTTCTAAGGATTATTATTAGAGCCCAAGCACTATGACATCATGAGAAAGACATGTCCAGTTGAGACGGTGCCGTAAACTTGTGCCGGAACTTATGACTTAAGCAATTTCCCTCTGGGATTAATAAAGTTCTTTGAATCTTGAATCTTGAAATGGCTCATGACTTCCTGAATGGGGCTTTTTACAGGACTTAGTGTGTTTAAAAAGCACACAGGTTGTGTAATGCGCCTGCGTTACGAAGACACAGGTGCTTGGGCTCACTCATCATTGCTTGCAATTATATTTATTTATTATTATTATTATTATTATTATTTTTCATCATTCGGGCTCTTTTGGAGGTCGTAACATTCCCAAAACGCTTAAAAATTGGCGTGTTGGAATCTGGTGCCATTATGACGGCTGCAAGTCAGAAGATTTTACTGCGTAGATCATACACACTTGCATGTATGTATGCATGTGAAACTCCGATCTCACTTCTAGATCTCATTGTGTCATGGTCTCTGCTCAACATGAAGTCAGATATTTTGGATTGTTTGCAAGACGCACCCAGTGGATTTTGATATATTCCTCCTAGGCCACCAAATTGAGCCCATATTGCTAAAGGGATTAGCCATGGCGGGGCCTTAAACTTATGGCACAACGTGGCTTAAGATGTTCTTAGTTACGTAATTTTATAATTATATAGATATATATCATACATAGCAATATAATATTATAACGGTCACTTATAAGAAGCTTAATAAAAAAAGCATTGCATTACAACTTCAGCATATGACAGCATATTGAGTGACATAGTAGTGTGAAGTTTTTTTTTTTTTTTTTTTTCCCCAGCATCCAGAGCTTTTTGGAGGTCTTTATGGATTTATTAATGTTGCAAGTAGTTTTCTTTCTCTTCAAGGTTTATAAGGCAGAATCAGCTGTAATCCTGGTTTATAAATAAATATATACATATATATATATATATATATATATATATATGTGTGTGTGTATATACTTTTTTTTTTTTAAATGAGCGTTAGGTTTGTTTAATTCTTTTTCATTAGTGCAACTGCTCAGATAAACTTTATATTCCTTGCCTCTTGTTTTAGACACAGTTGCAGTTCAATGTTGTTTGCCTGAGCTTAACTGGTACTTTTAAATCAAACTTTTTGGATAGAGCATGTTTTGAGTTATTGAAAAATGTGTCAAAGGTAGTAGTTTGGCCATCTCTATAATTTGGTTGAGTTATCCTAGATCCACTAGATGACTTTGTATCTTTAAACATTATGAAATATTTCAAACCCGATGATATAAAGTGGATATAATTTTTTAAATCATTGCTTACGTTGTGACATGTTTAGATTTGTTTCTAGTACTTGCGAATGTATTGAAAGTTTTAGCATAAAGTGACATTTCAACCATTTGGAAGAAGTCTGTAGGGCTAACAGCAAGTCAGTGATCATATATAATGAAGAATGTTTTTTTTTTTTTTGGTCTTTTTTTTTTGTCTGTATAGAGGTGTTCCCCATGCAGATGGAGGGAGTTCGGCTAACAGTCAACAAGGGAATCAGCAGCTTTTTCCAGGTCTGTCTTATTTTTCTGTCATGACTTTTGTAATTACCTTTTACTATGAGTATAAGTAATATGCAAATATTGTACAATGGTGTGTCAAGGGTTACTTTTTTTAAACAGAACCACATTAAGCATTGAATATATAGTAGCACGATTCCACAGAATGTCCTACCCTGGCTAATATATTGCGACTATGTTGTCAAAAGCTCCATTAGCTCTTTTAGCTTAGGGGATATCTCAGACCCTACATTCCCTTGATATAACCTTAGTGCTGTCAACTCTAATGCCATCAGCTAGAGGATCTAAACAAACCATTTAGACCTGGAAGACCTCATAATCATTTATTTTTAAATTTATTTTTTTTACGAAATATTTTACTATTGTGTGTTAAGGCTTCATCTGAGATAATGCACCTCGAACTACCATTATTTTTCTTTAATTTTTGTTTTGCTTTATTGTCTGTGTAACTAACTCACGTCCCACCAGGGTATCTTCTAATATGAGGTCACATTAGGGGAAGCTCTAATTGCCCTTTTATTATTTATTTAAATCCAGCTCCTACAAGAATAATAATAAAAAAAAAGATAAAAAATATCACAATGTTTTTGGTTTGTTTGTTAGTACACACACCAGGGATTCATCTAAATGTCTAAAACTTTGTATCATACGTGTCCTTTAAATCTGAGAGGCTGAATGTGTGGCCTGACAAACAGATGGTAATATCATGTCAGAAAAAAAGCTTGTTTTGGAGCTTTCAGTGGTCTGGTAGAAGAAAAGATTATGTTCAATATGTCTTTTAATGTACAAGCAATGTGTCTAACCTGCATGGCACTTCGTCCCCTATACTTATTTTTTTTTTACTTATATTTTTGCTCACAGAAACAATTCTCTGGCTATGCATGTGCCAATGGCTCATCCTATCTTTCTAAACATACTGATTAAGGTGGTGTCTATAATTTGACTGAGAGTTGGTCTGTGTCAGGGGTCCTGGATTAAAAATTTAGAAGTTCCGCTCGATGAGATTTATTTCGAGCTAAGGTCCGGATTTCATGTGTGTGTTAGGATTCAGATCTCTACATGAATATGATTGATCTGTCCATTCATCAAGTTTTGTGTTTTCATAGCCTACTTTCTATTTCTTTCAGTCTACTGTATATATGGTAAACTATAGATTAGATTAGTTTAGATAGAATCTATAGTTAGATTATTATTAGTTAATTATTCTCGTTTATCAGAAAAGCATCAGGGGTCCAGATATAATGGGTCTGGATTGCATTTACTGATGATGCCTGGTCAAGTAGGCTGTTATTGTCATTTCAACCCTATAGAGTTTAGTACACGATGAAACGAAACAACGTTCCTACAGGACCAAGGTGCTACATATGACATAATTTCCAACATAAATTAACAAAAAACTAACTAGCTAACTAACTAAGAAATCTAATTAGCTGGCTAGCTGAGACAAACCAGATTTAACATTATAAATTAACAGAAACTATTCTAACATAACAAGAACATAATACGTTTTCAACACTCGGTGGTAATAATAAACATTTACTTGTAGATAGCAGCAGAGATAGAAAATAGTTTTTTTTGTGCAAATAACAAATATTGTGCAAAAGAGGTTGGTATGTACAATTGTTAGATGGTTGTTGGCCAGTGTGTTTGTGCATGTGTGGTTATCAGTTCAGTCCCAATATTATTAAGGTGAGTGATTGTGTTTGTGTGTTTATTAGTCCAGTCCCTTTGTGTTGAGGAGACGGATGGTTTAAAAACTGTTACATAGTCTGGACAATGCTGGTGGCTTTGCGGATGCAGCGTGTGGTGTAGATGTCTTTGATCGAGGGGAGAGAGCCCTCGATGATCTTCTCAGCTGTCCTCACTATCCGCTGTAGGGTCTTGCGGTCTGATATGGCACAATTCCCAAACCAGACAGTGATGCAGCTGCTCAGGATGCTCTCAATAGTTCCTCTATAGAAGGTGGTGAGGATTGGTGGTGGAAGCTGGGCCTTCCTCAGTCTTCTCAGAAAGAAGAGACGCTGTTGGGCTTTCTTGTGCAGAGAGCTGGTGTTGAGGGACCAGGTGAGGTTCTCCTCCAGGTGGACACCCAGGAATTTTGTGCTCTTGACGATCTCCACAGAAGAGCCATCGATGCTGAGCAGAGAGTGATCGCTCCATGTCCTCCTGAAGTCAACAACCATCTCTTTTGTCTTATCGACGTTCAGAGACAGGTTGTTGTCTTTACACCAGTCCGTTAGCCTCTGCACTTCCTCTCTGTACGCTGTCTCGTCGTTCTTGCTGATGAGACCCACCACAGTCGTGTCATCAGCAAACTTGATGATATGATTGGAGCTGTGTGTCGCTACACAATAATGAGTCAGCAGCATGAACAGCAGGGGACTGAGCACACAGCCCTGGGGGGCCCCAGTGCTCAGTGTGGTGGTGCTGGAGGTATAGTTCCCAATCCGCACTGCCTGAGGTCTCTCGGTCAGAAAGTCCAGGATCCAGTTACAGAGGGAGGTGTAACACTTTAAGGTTTACTAGAGGGTATTTTGGCCCACTAGGGGTCTTTTTAAGCACACGCATGTGTCAAGATTAGTTAGAGGAAAAAGATTGAGTGTTTGGAAAAATATTTATCCACTTCAGCGTTCAGTTTGGTCGTCATACTGTGCTTGTCTATAGCACCATCAACGAACTGCCCTCTTCCTCAGCAGTCTCACATTACTTTGGTCTTGTGTTAACGTCATTGTTCGGTGCTGTTTTGCAGGTCAATCACACAATCATGCTAAGCACCCAGGGCGATTCCAGTTACAGATTTGGTGCTACGTATGTCGGGACCAAGCAGACTGGACCTGCAGAGGTAAAAATTTATCTATCTATTTAAAAATTTGAACAGTCATTTATAAGCTACGCAAACTAAGTGTTTTATATTTTATTTAAAGTTATTATTATTATTTATAAAATCAAACCAAACTAAAGAATATAATTTTTAAACAGGTTTCTTTTATTGCGAGTCGGACCCTCTAATATGTCAGTTAAAAACACTGATAATATGATGTTATGACGAGTAATAAATCACAGCTTTCTCTGACCGTTAACTTTTATCCAAAGTTTTAATTTATGCATCTGTGAGAGCACTGAAGGTCAGGGTCGTTACTTTTAAAACATGAGAAATCCTTGTGTTTGCTAGGCGTTTCCCGTTATGGTGGGCGACATGGACAACAGTGGCAGCCTCAATGCACAGATTATTCATCAAATAAGCGACAGAGTCCGTTCCAAACTGGCCTTCCAGGTAAATGTGTGATCAAATGAACAGAATCTTTCATCCATGCATAGAGAGACTGAATTATTAACCTCCTGTTGCTTGTGTGTTACACCCCCCCCCAATCAGACGCAACAGCAAAAGTTTGTCAACTGGCAAGGAGATGCTGAGTTTAAAGGAGACGACTTCACAGCTACAGTAACTGTAGGAAACCCGGATATGGTGGTAGGATCAGGTAGAGTATTCTAATATGTTAACTAATCATGCATGTCTCTTGAACATAGAGTAAGTCCTGTGCAAAAGTCTTTGGCCCCCTCATTTATTCATGTTTTGCTTCCAAAGAACCAGACTTGTGTTTTAATGTAGTCTTGAGGAATAGTTATTTAATACTCAAATAGACTGTGGCAGTCACGAGGTGTATGATTGGTGTTAAAAGTGTATCAATCAAACATTCCCTACACCATCACATTACCTCCACCAGTCTCGACCTGTTGACCCAATGGAGGCTGGGTCCAAGGAATCATGCTCTTGCTGATGCCTGGAGTAGCTCAGTGGTTAAGTCATTGGACTATGGTTCGGAAGGTCAGTTCAGTTCTGGTGAGACTGAACCCACTGCAGCCTTAGCTTTCTGTTATTCAGAAGTGAAACCAGAAATTGTCTTCTGCTGTTCTCCTGCAGATTCTGATTAGCTTTTCTGCACACCACAATTGCATAGAATGGGAACTTTGAACTGTGACGCTGCCATTATTCTGGACATTCTGCACATTGTCTTGCATATTCCACTTCAATTTTGTTTTTATAATTTTATTTTATTATTTGTTCATAATATAAAAAAAACTTTTTGGATAGAGATTATAGCTAAAGGTTTTTCTATATTTTTAATTTGTAAGAAAATAAAATCTTCTTTCATATTTTATATTCTTATTGAAAAATTGTAGCCTTTGTCAGTTCAGACAAGTTTGGCCTTTGTTGTTAACAAGCCGTTTTCCACGAGAGATTGTAGTGCAGGAAGGACTCAGGAGACCCAGCAGTTATAGAAATACTCAAACCCACAGCCATGCCTTGGTTATGCCAAGTCACTGAGATCTCGTTTTCGTCCAGTTTTACGGGTGATACAATGCTGCTGGTGCTGCGATTGTTAATTAGGCGCTTATCAGATAGTTGCATGTGTGTTTCGAAATTTTCTTTCTTTATTATTTTCCAAATTGTTGGATGTCACCGAATGCAATTTTTATTGAACACACTATTGCTTTCTTTCCTTATCTTTAACGTAGGTATTGTTGTAACTCACTATCTCCAGTCAATCACCCCATCTTTGGCGCTGGGAGGAGAGCTGGTATATCATCGCCGGCCTGGTGAAGAGGGAACAGTAATGTCTTTGGCAGGAAGATATACAGGTAGGGAGACACATGGAGAAGAAAAGTCATCATCTAGAGGCTATTTTTCAACTAATTTCCAGCTTGAGCTCGTCTTGTCCTACTGGCAGATAATTTTGGTCATTTGAAGTGTCTAAGCGCGGCACAGTGGCATAGTGGTTAGCACCGTGGCCTTGCATTTCCAGGGTTGAGGGTTCGATTACAGTGTGCATAAATTTAGATTAAAAAGATAAAAAAAATTTAGAGTATAAAGAGATTAACCCAAGTACCCAAAGACATGCAGGTTATGTTAATTGGCATTGCGATGGCTTCACCTCGTGCCCAAAGTCTCTCAAAGTCTCCCGGGCCCCCATGACCCTGTACATGATGAGCGGTATGTATAGAAGATGAAGCATCTGTCTTAAGAAAGAAGAAAATGATTTTCCAATAGAATAAGAAATTGTTAATGAGTGAAAATGTCTTGAAATAGGTTTTGATCATCTTATTTTTGGTTTATTCTAAGCTTATAATATATTAAAAAAAATATTCAGGATATTTTTACCTGGTAAGGTGTCTTTTTAAAAAAAAAAATTTTATTCTTATTTATCTATTTATTTATTTATTTATTTTTACTCCAGTATTCTAAACAAGCCACAGTCCTTACCATGCATGTCTTTTGATCCTATGGTAATAGAGGGAGTTAGTAAAAATGGCATAATTAACAGTAAAACCTCTTAATGCAAAATTTTGTTGAACATCTTAAATAAAATCTGAAACTCTACGATTTGGTCACATCTTGATTGCTTTATATGAAATCCGTTGTGGTGATATAAAGAGACAGTGTAAAATTCATTGTCTAAAACTTACTGTACAGTCATGGCCAAAAGTTTGGAGAATTACATAAATATTGGAAATTGGAAAAGTTGCTGCTTAAGTTTTTATAATAGCAATTTGCATATACTCCAGAA
>JAQMYJ010000021.1:12838380-12854548 GCA_030014305.1 Clarias laeviceps | reverse complement strand
CTTTTGATTGTGTAAAGCTGCTTTGCGACAATGACAATTGTTAAAAGTGCCATACAAATAAAATTGAATTGAATTGATATTCTAAAGTGAAATAAGTGGAAATATACCAAGAATCTTACGATATTTACAGGACTGTAGAGCACCTGCATGTTTTATTCTCCTTACCTTTTGACTAAATAGCACTGGTAAGAATTTAAAACCACTCTCTCCACCAATAATTACACAAGGTGTCAGTTGCCACTTCCGCCAGTCGCGGTTAGTTAATTCCACCTGTCACATAAGGATATGTATTGGCGGAGTTAAAATAACTGGTTAAATAAAGGAACAAATCATAATCTGTTTATGATAAATGGTGCTTGTGGAACAGTTGTATAAAAGCAATATCACTTTCGAGGTTGTGCTGTACATCCAGCAGTACATCACTCCCTCTCGTGTGATGCTGCTTAATTATTAACTCGTAAGCCACTTTATAAGCAAAACCTTTGATTGCTCATTCATGCAGTTATCCAATCAGCTCGGCTCGGCTCCACTGTGACAACAGTGTATCCCATCAAAATCATCGACATGCAGGTCAAGACATCAGTTAATGTTCAAATCAAACAAAACTGTGAGCTCTTGGTTCCAGATGGGTTGGTTTGAGTGCTCCAAAAGCTGCTGACCTACTGGAATTTTCTGTACATACAATCTCTACAGAAATGTGTGAAAAACATAAATCATTCAGGTCTAGTCAGGAACTGTGAAACCTAATGTTGTTTGTTGCTGTTGTAACTCCTCCATCTCATCCTGATTTATACTACAGTGGAACCTTGGATTGCGAGTGACTTGGTCTGTGAGTGTTTTGCAAGGCAATAAATTTTAACTTGTTAAAGAGCGAGGTCTCGATATGCGAGTAGTACGCATGCGCTTTGTCTGCCAAGAGTCATTATTTCTTATGGGGGGAAATTCGCTTTGATATACAAGCACGCTTTCGGAACAAATTATGCTCGCAATCTAAGATTTAGCTGTAGTATTTCTGTTGCTTCGTGTGCAGGAGTACAGATGTTCATATTTTTTTTCCTTTGTTTTTTCTTTCCCTTTTTTTTTTTTTTTTTTCATTTCAGGACCTGAAAAGAGACAACCCTTTCACTTGGACGTCTGTGATCAAGGAGGCTTTAGAGATGACTAATGGGATGGAATTAGGGCAGGATCTTTTAGCAGACGTGTGTGGAAACCCACCAATCTATGATCCTCCAGCTGAGTCAAGAGCAGCGGAATTTGTAAAGAACAGTTTTGATCCTGCAGATAACAAGTCAGATGTCCAAGAAGGAAGTGAAACGATTAAAGCACAAGAGACGACTGTTATTATTTTATCAGATGACACCAAGAGGTCTCACCTTGAGCCCAGTCAAGATTTCCAACAGAGGGTGGGTTATGACTTGCACCAAAAAATAATCTGTAAAACAAAAAACCTATAGCTAAATGTATTAATTTAAACTGCAATTGGAATTATACCTATTTGCTGTTATTTTCTTCCAGATCGTTACGCATTACAGGGGTCCCCTAACTGAAGAATCATCACTGAATGACAAGGTACTCAATGAGACAAGCTGCAGGACACTTATGACTGATGTTTGCTCTCTATCACAGAGTAAAACGACAGAGACAGACGTTTCATGTTTTACCAGACGTCCCTGTTTATCAGATGATATCCATGAGCAGCGCACAAGTTTAAACGAACAAATGCCCTCTGTTTCTTTAGCTGCATCAAACAGTACTAGGTATGAAAATGATGCATCAGTTTTGAGACAAGCGCCTCAACATAATTCTCATACAACACCTAAAGAACATGCACAGTCATGTGAAAATGTCAGCATTGAGAAATGTATGGAGAGCCAAACTAAGAGCTGTACAGACAGTAATGGAACTCCTCACAAACATTTAAGCAAACCTGGTCATCACTTGAAATGTAACACTATCTCTGCTGAACCAAGTCCTGTATGTTCATCTACCTCAGACAGTAAACAAGAAGACCTTGTACATAATGTACAAAAAGAGAATCCTCCAACTTTAACGCACAACTTTATGGAGTATGTCCAAACGTCAAAGGAAATTTCAAAGACTTGGACAGAGAGTAAGGAGTCTAATCTAGTGCTTAAGAATGAAGAATCCAGATCGTACACCGAATGCACACCAGGAAAACCGGATGTACTGGCCGTTTTCGTGGAGGATTCGTGCAAAGTGGTGAGAAAAAAAGAAAATGTGTTGGAAGACACGCCTACTTGTGGTCAAAGTGTGCAGTCACAGTCTTTGATTATCAACTCAAGCCCTGAGACAGGGGTGTCCGATGTTCTCGTTTTGGAGAACACAAGTGAAGACAGAAAGTCTGAGGTAAATTTTCTGAGTTTACAAACATCCACCGATTTCTTTGAGAAAGAAACAACCCAGTTAGAGCCTTGCAAAGACCATACCACTCACCAAATGCAGCATGAATGTAAAATCGGACTTGATTGTAAGTCTTCCTGCCTCCTCAGTAACGCCAGTCCTCTGGCTAAAATGAAAAAGAGAGTTTGGCGCACCTTTAGAAAGAAAAAAATACTGAAAATTGCAATTCAGGAGCCTTTTAAAAAGTTAGCTCAAGATGTGCAGGATACTAGAAAAGATTCTAGAGGGTTGAAGCGTAAAACAAAGACAGAAAAAATGCGATCGCGACTCACGAATATTAGGAAATCACACCGTACTGCCATCACTGTACGCAAAGAAAAAAAACAGAACCGCCATGCAAAAATAAAAGAGAATAGACGTTTCAGGAAAAAACGGAACATCAAACATTCTGACAGTGGACAGAATCAGTGCATGAATTCAAGTAAAATGTCCACCAATCACACAGGCCAGGTGTTCAAGACATCTTCAGGTCCCCAACCAAATATTTTTCAGAAAAGGTCGAGCAAAGCCAGAAGATTATTAAAGTGCTTTGAAGAACCATTAAAGACTGAATCACATCTTGAGAACTTTGATGACATGATGTCTCAAAGCGAACATGCAAAGGATTTTCGTTCAAATGCCAGTAATACACTACTGAAAATGGCTTCTGATTCGCAAAACAGTACTAATGTGACAAGAAGCAGAAAACAAGCATTATGGAATAAAAGTAGCAAAGAAAAACCTGAAATCACCGAGCTAAATGGTGACACCGGTTTTGAGTTGTCTCTGCAGTCCACTGTTAAAACTACAGGATTCCATTCCTGCCTTACAAATGCATTTTACACGGAAGTTGAGGACAAAAAGTCAAGAAGTTTTTTAAAGGATGTAAATGTGAAGGCGTCTGATAAACATCAGGAGGAACGATCGGAAAGTGATGTTGGTGGATCACATTCCGCAGTTCAGAATGTTGACAGATTTACACAGTATTGTGATGAGGATTGTGTGACCACACATAATAAGGACGTTTATAAAGTACCTGATGCTGTTAAGAGCACAAAACTAGCAAAGAAATGGATCAAATGTAAGTACTGTAGTCTATCTTTCCGTCATATCTCTGCTTATACGGTTCACCAGCGTATTCATACAGGCGACAAACCTTACAGATGCGAACTCTGCAGCAAGAGCTTTGCTCAGCTGTCCAAACTCAAATCCCATAGACGTGTCCATGTCCATTCTGTGTCTCTGCCATGTCCATGCTGTGGAAAAAAATTCTCAGAAAAAAAGGATTTGATAGCTCATTTTACAACCCATGTAAAGGACACCAAGGGAAATAAGGAATCAGCCCAACAAGACAAACCAAGCAAATCTGATGCCCCATGTAGCAAGAGCAAAGCTTGCAACATTTCTAGCAACAAATGTCCTGCTGGATATATGCAGAAAATCCATAAACATGACCAGGATAAGCTTGTGTCCTGTAAGAACTGTGGAAAAGAATTTTCGACATCTTCAAAGCTAGCAGTCCATGAGAAGACACACTGGCCTGTTAAACCGTATGCCTGCTCCATATGCGCCAAAAGTTTTACTCAGATCAACGCTCTGAAAAAGCACTCTCGAAAGCACACAGGAGAGACGCCTTTCTCCTGTTCTCACTGTCATCTCGCATTCTTTGACCTTCCTGCATTGCGGGTCCATCAGCTATCCAAGCTTTGCAATCACAAACAGAGTTGTGATCTCGAGGGCTTCTTAGTCAGTCATGGAGTTGACGGAGAAGTAAATACACCAATGTTCTTCAAGTGCCAAATATGCAAACAACTCTTTCAGAAGTGGTGTCAATATACTCTTCACCTTCAAACCCACACAAAGTCTTCATCCTATCTTTGCTTTGCTTGCGGGCAGGACTATGAAAAGGACTCCGAAGTCAGTGTTCATTGTAGGGTATGCTGTCAGAAAAGTGGGGAGGAGGTGGCTTGTGGATCCTCACTTTCTGAAATATTGCATAGTGACCCAAGAAATTGCACCAACTTGAAAGAGGGTTCACCAACTGGCATGTATTCTGTAGAGGCTTCCAAAAGCAATTGTGCATCGAATGCTGATTTACACAAGAATTCCCAAACTTTAAATAATCTGCGTACAGAACACATTGGGCCAGAGTCTTCTCAGCTGGTAAAGACTTCAGATTTGCCTGAAACCGAGACAGTGCATCTGTTTGATGACGATCGCGTACCTGCATCACCCACCTCTACTCTCATGAGTTGTGCCTCCTTGAACGAGTCTCTGGAGTGTGTTGAAATATCACCAAGTCTCTGGAGATTTAAATGCCCACATTGTGGTCAGAGGTACAAGCGATACAGAACTTTGCGCCTTCACATGCAGACACATGCCCCTGCTTTTAGGTATGTTTGTAGTCATTGTGGGCGCACCTTCAAAAAGTGGAACAACCTGTGGTTGCACCAGAGGATTCATCGTCGGAAAGGCCGTCGCTATTCTTGTCCACAGTGTAATGTCCAATTTCACATCTTTAGCGCTTATAAAATGCACCTGCTGAACCATGCTAAAGAAAGACCCTACGCTTGTCCTCTTTTCCCCCAAACCTTTTCCCATGAAGAAGCCTTGCATGTTCACCAGTGCACTTCATTTCATCAACCGGCAAGAAAATTAAAGTGTGATGTTTGTGCCAAGAGCTTTAGTAGTTCAACAAACTTGGTTAAACATGGTCTCCTTCACAACGGTGCTACATCTCATCGGTGCCTTTTCTGTGTTAGTTCCTTTGCAAATAACGAAAGCCTACAGGATCATTTGAATGTCCATGACAACACTGCCAGCCTCCTTCCTTTCATCCCATCTGAACCCATAACATTTCTACACAAATGCAATAGATGTAAGAGCAGCTTCTCGACCGGGGATCTACTCTATGCTCATCAGTTATGTCATACCGGAGACTTAAAGAGGCAAGTTCGTCCTAACCAAAGCAGTAAATCTACCTCAGTTAGCCTTGGAGGCGCATGGTCATCCACAAGCATTTCTCTATCAAGTCTTAACCTTGATGCCATTCCAAAGGAGACACTTTTTAAATACCCCCACCCAGATAAGCTCTACATACCACCTCATCTTTCAAGAAGATCAAAAAATCTCAGAATCATTCACCAAGATTCAATGGATGAGGAGCTTGAACAGGAATCAATCAGTAACCCTGTTACTCCAAACAGTATCGCTGGACGTCCTGGACAAAACATTCCTCAAGAATATTCTGAAACTGTGATGTCAGGCCAACCTCAGTCTTTGGAAAGCCAAGAATCTGTTCAGTCTCGGAATATCGATGAGATTCCAGTGCTTCACATTGACCCAGTAAGTGAGAAATCTATTCATAGCGTTCCACGTCAAACAGCTGAGTTTTTTGAGACGAGCGTAATCTTGGAGGAACCGACAACCACCACCACTACTGTGAATCCTGCTGAAAATGAAAGGCAGGACGAGATCTTTGAATGTGCAGACTGCTCTGAAAAGTTACACAGTCTTATAGGATTATACGAACATTATTTTCTGCATGCAGTAGGGAATACAAACCTTTACAGATTTCTTTGAAAGACACTGACTCTTTCAAGCAGCTGTAAACTCGTGCACCAAGAGGTTTAATGACTTTTGAGGATTATTTTGAACAAGTAAATGATGCGTTCAGATTTGTTTTTACTAGTTGCAGTATTATTGAAAAAAAAAAAAAACACCACAAAGAATGTAATGTGAACATCACCAGGATGTTACACAGGTGCTCCACACACAGCATGTAATGTCATTGCAAAGTTATATTTTTACTCTTCAGTCAAATACAAGTGTTTCCCCATGCTTCTTCTGTGCCTTATTGTTATTCTTTTTACAGTGTTCATTTCAAAAGCCTGACTTTGTACTTTTTTATAAAGTAGAAACCTTTATTGTTTGGATTTATGTGAATTTTTGTCATAAATTGATGCATATTTGTTTACAAACTGGTGTCATTCAGTAATGCCAACACTGTTATACTCTACAGTAATATCTCTACCTGCACTGGAATCTTATCAGAAATAGCTTTTGTTGTTAAGTGTGTTATATGGCTGAATACTGTATTAGTAAAAAAATAAAATAAAGTGACCATGTCTGTTTAAGGATCCACCAACAGAAGCTAATTGTCATTTATCGTAAATGCATTTCATGAGTATTTTCTTTTTAAAGTCTTTTAATAATCTGTAATAAAACTACTTAAACTCTGCACAGTGGATGTGTGTGACTAATAGTAAAGAAATATTGCAAAATGCAGTGTGCACTAAATCTATATTATCAGTTATGTATTTTACCCGTTGAGTTCAATTTTAAAACACAATAAGAAGCAAAAACAAAACAATGTGAAACTGTTGCAGTATTCTTAAACAAACTCGTTTTTAATGAAAACAGAAAGGTAATAGCTATGAACATGGAGAGCAAGCAAGCACGAAAGAAACAGATAATATGCAAGCTGTGTAAAACTGAGGTACTGGCTTTGCCAATTAACGTCTTAGCAAATTAGTACTCATCCAATGCTTCAAAATGTCTCATTACCCATAATTCATTCATTCATACACATGTGACTACAGAATCTTGTGTATATACTGTATATGCGTCTGTCTCACTGCCTGTTTTGGTTGTGAGGGTGTTTTTTTTTTTCATTTTTTTTATTTTATTATTATTTTTTCTTTAATCAAAAGGACCTGTCTATGATCATCTATAGTGATCATTTTTTCTTCTCCTCATCCTTTTTGCCATCTGGCTTGGTTCCACTTTGAGAAGCTAAGGAGCCCATGGCGTTACGGATGGCCTCGTTGTTGGGGTCCACGCCAGGCAAATTCTCTAGGACACTTTGGAGGAATTCAGGATCCTGCATTACATCGTAGTCATCCTCCTCCTGTTGGTAATGAGAAAACATTTTATGAATAAGGACAAGTCAGAGTTCGGACACTTTTAAACTTTATTTTTGGTTAAAAGTCTAATGTTGTGATGTCAGAAACTGCAACATTTTAGCATTTACTTTAATTTAAACTTTTAAATACGTTTTAGTAATGGATCCAGACTTTCGAGCAATGTTATGTATAGAGATGTTGTTACATTATGATTTTAAATTATATATTTTTTGCCAACATTCCAACAATAAAAAAAAAAGTATGTCCCCACATTAGCTGTAGCTGCAAATAGTGGTTCCTCTTTTCTTGAAATCCTGCCTCCAAAGTTACACCAATCATTATTTCATTTTTATTTCTGACTAAATGTGCCCACGATGTGTATTAAAAATGTACAGCACCATCTGTTGAAATTTAAGATGAACTAATGAGTTTTTCAAGGTCGATATATACTGTGTATATATATATATATATATATATATATATATATATATATATTTTTTTTTTTTTCATTTGATATAAGGGCGTTTTCCATTTAAATTTCTAATTAGCATATCTCCTCTTCCTGTGGGCTGATTGCAATAAAGCAAAGCCTTACCTCAAGCTTGGTCAAATACACCTGTGAAAACCATTAAAATTCATTCAGTTGTTATTATGTGATGGGTGCACAAACAGACAGACAAAAATTCCACAAACTGTCTCGATGTGTGAATTACAATCTGAACTTGACGCGCTATGTAGCCAAATGTATGTGGACACCTGACTAACAACTAGATGTGTGCTTGCTAGATCCCACTCCTGTTGGCACTAATACGAAATTTTATTCCCCTTAAACAGTTCCACTCTTCTGTATTTATGAGTGTAGCTTTGGGAATTTGGATCTCATTTAGCTTGCTCATTAGGGACAAACCGATCATTTAGATGTATACATATTCTCATGTTTCATAGTAATTTTCTTTTAAATTCTGAGCTGCTTTGTGACAATGACCACTGTTAAACTGCTATATAGTAACTCCCCGACTTGATACGAATGGAAAATCCTCAATAAGACAGTTCACAGTCCAATACAGCTCTGAGACAAAATGGCGTCCATTCAAGCGTGAAGTAAACATTATGCAGTTGCACCTCCCCGGACTTCTTTCTGGGTTCCCGTTAAACAAGGTCAGCTGACCCAGCTGCGTCACCGGGATTCCACTTGCAATTTAGAGGCGCAGGTCTCACGAGAGTATAATGCGGAACCAGAACACCAAACCTGTTATTTGTGTCAAAGGTGAATAAGACCCACTTTGTCAGACGTACGAACGAATCCAACTTATGAATGTGATCCCAGAATGGAACCTGTTCGTAAGTCTGGGACTTACTATATAAATAAAATAGAATTCAGCCACAATAGCATTAGTAAAGTCTAAGGCCAAAGGTGTTCGGTGAGGTTGAGGTCAAAGCTCCGTGCAGGAAACTAGATATCTTCCACTCCACCCTTCAGACACCATGTCTTCAATGGTTTAGTTCCAGTCAAGGGAAGTTCAAACACTACAGCATTATTTTATACAATTGTGGGATTCCAACTCATGGGTGAAAGCTTGGGAATCAGGACCCATACAAGTGTGTCCACATACTTTTGTCATACCATGTTAACATGCTAGCCTGCAGATATTTTCCCTCCAGTTTGAACGTGTCTGAGCGCTGATTAATGCAGAGTAGATTTTAAATCTCTCTTCTGTCCTATTATCATAATATTAAACCTAAAAGTGTTAAATCCAACACTTCGCCAGAGACCTATTAAATCTTTTTTTCATTAAAAAGATTCAATAATAAACACCATTTGCTGCCAAGTTTGGCCAAAGTCAACCCAATTTGGTTAAGTCAAACCATCTGTCATTTTCTTTGACGCAAAGCGAAAGAGCCACATCATTGCATCTTTCATGAGAATGAGACACAAACATTATATTATTAGTGCAAGACAGTGAAAGGGGGCGGGGCTTCAAGACGCATCAGTTGATAAAACAACTGAGGAAATTTGTCCTTTTATTTTGGATATGAATTTGTTTTTGAAGTATGTTCCAGCAGCGCTCCTATGCAAAAATGTGTGAAGCTTGCCATACATGTTTCTAATACTACTACTAATAATAATACTTAAATGACTATTTTTCATCTCACTCTTCTGCAATCCTTTCCTCACAATCGGACTACCTCTTCACCAGAAAGTTCCACATTAGACACAAAAACAACACACACCTTTCCATGTCAAAACTGTTTTCCGGAATTATCCACAAACAATTCTCACACACCTCTCTCGGAGCAGCAGTATGAAATTATATAACTGCCAAGCTTTCCTTAACTTTCCTTCAAATGTCATGGTTGCCATGACTGGTGTCTTAAATCACACAGTATTTCTTTAAACGTACAAATATTAATCTAGAAAACTACTACATGATAGGTTTATATAGGTTAAACCAAAAGTCTATATCCTCAAAGATATTTTAAAGTGTAAATTATAGCAAACACTCGAATTGGCGGCCTTTGACTTTGCGACGCTCGTGCATGCGACACTGAATTAAAAAAAGATTAAAAACATTTTTTGTCTGAAATGTATCAGATGATGTTACATGCAACGAATGTTCTGGACCGATTCTGATTGACTACTGGACTTCAGATAATCCCGAAGAAAAAAAGTCAAGTGGTTTCGGTCTGGTTCTGTTCCATTTTCTAGTGTTAAAGCCATTTTGTATCTGGGGGAAAAAGGAAAATTTAAAATTTTTGAAAAGGAAATAATCCTATTCTATTCTGCTGCAGAACTCGGGTATCACCTTACACTGATACTGCACCACATACACTCAGACTACAGCCATCTTGTGAACTGTAGGACTTGGGTGGCTTTACCTTTGCCGATTCGGCTGTGTCCATCGGAGCTCCTGTGTCCATCGATTCACCAAATTCTGTAAAACAAGCAGAAATCTAATTAAGCATGCTGTATTAAAGGTAGAAGTTAGAACTATGCTGAACCACTTGCTTTTTTTTTTATAAAGCTTTTCTGTTCATGTTAATAAATTAGTTTGATCAGTAGTATCCTCTGCGGCACCGTATAGCAGATGGCTGCCAACCTAATGCATTGATTATATTATGCATCATGAGGCTTCACAAACTTTAGCATTAGGATATAACTACTAAAAAAAAAAAAAAAAAGTACATTGCATTTTTTTTTTCAAAACAGGACCAGGTCTAGCATTTACAAACTGCATCAAGTCAATCTTTTAATGTATGATGAGCACTCATTCCACTAGGAAATCAATATAGAATATGCCATTAATTCAATTACAACCTTTATATTAGTCATTTCCGTTATTTGCTGCAGACAGAGCAGTCACATTGTGTGTGCGAATTAGATTTCAAGCACTGCTTGGTGCAGTAAAGTGTGAACGGAGAATCAGACATTTAGGCATTTGGCAGACGCTCATATCCAGAGGAACTTACTAAGTGCTTAGAAGTTTGCATCAATAAATTTATCCTTAACACAGTTTTTTTGGGGAGTGGCAGGGTGAAGGTGAGTTTAAGCTGAGTCTATATTTCAATCAGTCTGTTAGACTGTATTATAGATGTCTATCTATATTTATCTATATCTAAGTCTACATTTCAATCACAGACTGACATCTATAATACAATCCATTGTGGTGGTGTATAGAGACAAAAAAAAATACCAAGCGTGTTCTTGTCCAAATACTTATAAAAATTACTGTATTTATAACATTTGGCCAATGTTACTTCAGAATAATTTCCATAATTTCAACAGAAGTAGTTTCAGTTTTTGCCCTTAAAATCTAAAAGTTTTAAATATGGTGCTCTTCTGCAACCTAGTTGTTATAATAAGCAGTTGGTTTCCCTTTTAGTATTTTATACAGTCCTTATTTTCCCACTTATGATTTATCTGAGATGTTGCTGATTCTAGAGTTTTTTCGTATTACAGACATGGCAAAGTACGCAAAGTAAAAGGAGAGATTCACCAGGGCAAATATTACTCAAGTAAAAGTAGAAGTCATTCCTTTACTTAAGTACCTGAGTAAAAATACAGAAATAATCGCCTTCAAAATTACTTAAGGAGCAAAAGTACAGGACTTGTATTAGGTCATAGTCACCTTTTTCTTAGTATCAATATAAAATACTAAGCGAAATATCAATCTCTCTCTCTCTCGCCCCCGATTGTTAACATGCTGTTTTCGGATTTTTTTTAATGAAAGGATAGTCGGGAAATTACACATAATAGTGAGCAGGTGGTGAAGTTCCTGCTTCAAATATAGCACACCAGTGTCATTAGGTAACGCGTTTAATGCAGAAGTTAAGCGTTAAGTAAAAGTACAGATATTTGCTGTATCTTTGAGCGGAGTAAAAGTAAAAAGCATCCTCTAAAAAAAACTACAAGTAAAATATAGATATGTGAAACATGTACTTAAGTACATTACATTAAGAGGACTCGGTTACCTCCCACCTCTTATTATTACACACAAACTCATACATTAATTGGAATGAGCCTCGCTAAGCATTGGGAACATGATATAGCTGGACTTTGTAAGTAAAACATCATGAGACTGGAGTGACCTGGCTGGCTCATTTACGCACTGGTGATTCAGATAAGCCTCGATTTTATTAGCTGACTCGGTAGAAACATCAGATTATGTCCATAAAACCAAACCAACGAACCTCCTCCTGCCAGGGACATCTGCATGGCATAGGCAATCTGCTCATCCTCGGTCATGCTGCTGAAGTCTGGCAGTGATGTCACACCAGTCTCAGGCTGAGACACGGACATCTTCAGGAGAGCTTCCTCTGATTCTGGGGGGGAAACTTGGCCGTTTAAAGTCTAACAGATCAGATGCAAAGCATTTATTCTTATACAAAATGCAGCCTGGTAAGGCTTGGAAACAATGTGCTTTTTAATACAATATTGTGTTAGTGTCATAAACAGAACAAGATACTAATTTACTAAATATTACAGAACTAATGGTATTAATAGAAGACTCACTAAAACACAGGCACTACACAAACATCACCCAAATCCAAGGTGTGGACTTTCACAATGTACTCTTACCGTCAGCAGCAGGAGAGATAATTCCTGCTTCGGCAGCTGATTGGGCAGCTGCTCTCCGAGCCTCCTCCTCCTGCCGCTGCCTCTGTTCCTCCATGGAGACACGCAGAGCCTAACGGAGACAGGCAGAAGACACACGTGCGATTTGTACACAAACACTTGCCATGAACTTCATCCTGTCTAGATCAATTCCAAAATCTAATCAGTTTATCTGCTGGTTGCAGTAATAGCTGTATATAAATCCTACAACCGGAGAGACACACAGAAGTATAAACAGCATGAAAACATACCACCTCCACGTTGACACTGAGGGATCATAGATATGACAAATTAGTTACTTTTAGATCTGTAATGTTGACGAAGCTCCGCTCCCTAGGATCTTAAATTACCTGTGAAGTGTCTACAAAATGACTGATGAGAGGCGCATCCAAACACAGACAAGCATTCCCGATGGACAGGTTTTTTTTTTTGCTAAGGTGTATCCTTTTAATTCATGTTTAAACATCCTTCTGCTGCTAAAATTTCTTTTGTTTAAGTTTTATGTTCTCCATTATCTCTCATCTTTTGCTGCAACACTGGGATAAGCAAAGTCTTATCATTGTTTAGACACAAACAACTTACACAGCAACTTGTTTGGCAGCCACTCCACATACCTTTTTTCTTTTTTAGTCAGTATAATCACCAATATAGTAAAAATACACGCACGGAGATGTGTTCCACTAATAATCATGATTACTTTTATTATTTTTTAATTATTTGATAATCTGTTACATGTGTAAATAATAGCCATGTAAACACTTACACAATACGATCATTTCTCTTTTTTTGTCAGTTGGAATAAATATATTCTTTCTGCACACATGGGGGCAACATTACATAACGTGTCAGGTTTCCAGGAAGGAAATTTAGCTTTCATTCCCGATCGGGAAGCTCAAGCGCAAATGTCTCTACTTTAATCCAGCGGGTCTCTGGCTGAGGAAGAGACATTGACTTGCTTGCAGTTAACCAAATCATAGATGAGATTGAAATCTTGTAACCAATCACACAGAAGGCAGGATTTATCGGAAAAGATAAGGAAGTATAACTTAACCTCAAAGTTGGTGAGAAAAACAACAAGAAAAAAACTAAAACAACAACAAAAAAAAAAAACTTCGATAAATTTCAGGCAGATTAAACGCTTCAGCCAGAACCACTTATTAAAAAGCGTTATATTCTGATTAAATGTTTTGAGCATGTAAACTTGAAGAAATATTGTCCATGTAAAGGTAGCTAGTGTTTGTGACAGATGTTGCAGAAGACTTTGTGCTTTTCACTTGTTATAAAATGCAACTGATATTCCACACATGAGAATTTGAATTAAAAATTGGTTGAGTGTTTTTCCTAAGAGTCCTCATATTTATAACAATGATATGGCAAAATTTAACTTTTGTTGTTTGTATCATTCCACTGCATCCGTGTCTGTTCTCCATGCTAAATTTCACTTTCTAGTTCGGTACAGTACGTACAATAAAGTTAGTGTTATCAGCGTGCATGGTAAATAAAGTTTGACTTAAAATACGAGATGACGCTCATCAGATGAAGATGCTGTTTCACTAGAAGCATCCTTTAACAGGAATGTACAAATTAATGTTAATTAGTTTGAGAGAATAATGGTTAAATAAATGACAAATTTTTCTGTGCTTGCATCCTTTCACTGAGGAGGGCCAAGATGAGGAAAGGAAACAAGGTAGCACAAAAAAAAAAAATAAAATAAAATAAAAATAAAAATTCAAAGGTGTCTTCTAGAAACACTTTTGACACACTGTGTAGATGAAATTGAACAAAAAAAGCCTTCAAATCCAAATCCTTTACTGCCATCTTACCAGGGCGAGCTCGGGGTCAGCGCTGGGATCCACTCCGAACTCGAAGTCGCTGGCTCCAAGGCCCATCATGGTGCCACCCTCGCCCGCCAGGATAGGAGAGGAAAGCAGAGCATCTGCCAGGCTGGGGCCAGGAGGCACTGTGACAAGATGAGAGCCTGTTCCTTCCTTTCCATTCAGAGTGTTTACAAACGCAGTCAACTTCTCAGTGTTCACCTCCTACAGGATAAACAAGAACAAAGAGGACGCAATGAAACAGGGAACATGTTCAACACATCTGTAATAAATTGGGTTATACTGGCCTTTATATTGAACATAACAAGTATATCATTAAATCCAAAGCACCAGTCACCTCCTCTCCGAAGTTAATCACATCCACATTGACCTTCTCTTTCTTCAGACGCTTTGCAAGTTTCACCAGCTGTCAAAGAAAAAATTTTTGATTTAAATTGGACAGTTTCACTGATGCATGGAATCCAAGTCACGAGACACACAGCAATCTTACATCTTTCTCATTGTCTTCCACCGGGCTGCCGACAAAAGCGATGATCCTCATCTTGTGGTTCTTCCCCTGTCTGT
Source organism: Clarias laeviceps (assembly GCA_030014305.1). Lineage (NCBI taxonomy): Eukaryota > Metazoa > Chordata > Actinopteri > Siluriformes > Clariidae > Clarias > Clarias laeviceps. The sequence continues at coordinate 12,839,732 of JAQMYJ010000021.1, read as the reverse complement.
GCTTCAGTGCCAACTGTACAGACAAACAAACATTAATCCAGCGCCACATCACAGCTCGAGTAAACAGCACGCATGTGTGGAAGTTAGTGCACTGAGCAAGAGAGACTGACTCACATGGGCTACTCTGATGCCAGTACAAAAGCTGATCTTGCCGCGGGGTTGAACTGCGTGCAGTTTGGAGAGGATGCGCCCGGTGTCTGGCGTTAGAGTAGTCAGGACCTCACAGTTACTGCACAAATTGCAGACACCACCATGTTACACATTTACTGCTGCACAAGCGATAAAGTGTACATACAACTTGTCATGGAAATTCTAATTCAATCACAGAAACCCACTGGATGTTATTAGAGTACCTTAATTCAGCCATGTTTACACTTACACTGTATGATTTTGGTATAAGTGTGTCTCAATCTCACAGCGTGAAAAAATAAACAATATTTACTACCTAATTAGTCAGATTGAATTTTCCGCCATGTTGTGTAGTGAGAGCATGATCACAATGTCCACTTTATGTCCATTACCTGACCATCACACTAGTATGTGCTTGTTAAACACGCATTATTTATACTGCTTTATCCTGAGCCTATCCTAGGAGACAGACATACGAGACGGGGTACACCCTGGCTGGGCGCGCACACACACACATACACACTCATTCACACACTACGGGCAATTTGGGAACGCCAGTTAGCCCAATCTGCACGTCTTTGGACTGTGGGAGGAAACTGGAGTACCTGGAGGAAACCCACCAAGCACTGGGAGAACACGTAAACTTCATGCACACAGACGAGAATCGAACCCGGAACCTGGAGGTGCAAAGCGACAAGCGACTATTCACCCTTCTGGGAAGGCGTTCCACTAGATTTGAGTGTGACTATGCGGATTTGTGTTCATTCAGCACACTGATGTTGGATGAGGAGTCCCGAGGTGCCGTCAGCATTCCTGATCAACCCAATGGGCAAACCTTGTTATACTGGAACACGATTGGGGCTCTTGGTTCCAGTATAGAGAAATTGTAATGCTTCAGCATACAAAGTTGTTAAGTGTGTAACGGGACACAAACGTCAAAGTTCTGTACATACCTCGGTTTTCATGTCACAGTTTGTAAAACTGAAGTGAACTTAACATAAAACATGTCAACGTGTACAAACTTGTAAACAGAGGCAAACTGGCCATAATTTCCTGAACATATATTGAATGTAAAAATTAATTTTTTAAAAATAAAAAAATTTAAAAAAAGCACATTCTTTCTTTCAAAATAAAATATAAACCTAAATATACAGTTGTGTTCAAAATAATAGCAGTGTGTTGAAAAAAGTGAGTAAAGCTCCATATCCATATAATAACTTTTA
>JAQMYJ010000021.1:12826386-12838280 GCA_030014305.1 Clarias laeviceps | reverse complement strand
TTTTGATCTCCATTTTAAAGCATTTGATATCATTTTAGCAGAGCAGCCTATCATTTTCTGCACTTCTTTGTATGTTTCCCCATCTCTAATCAACTTTTCAATCAAAGTACGCAGTTGTTCTGAACAATGTCTGGAATGACCCATTTTACTCTGATTTTCACAGGACAACCTTTTCTGCATTTATCATTAAAAAAGGGGAACTTGTTTTGACACCTGTTTTTAGACAGAATAATTTATCTCTCTAATTGAACTCCGCACTGCTATTATTTGAAACACGCCCCATTTCAATTAATTATTCAATTACATAGAATCAGGTGCATGCAAGTCATGACTGTTGGGTCTGTTGGTTTTATAAATAAAATATTTACCATGAAGAAATATAATTTCTCCTCAAAACAATTATTGATCTGGTTACTGATGTTGGACTTTTTTTATTTTTCATTTTATTATTTTGAACACAACTGTAGGTATGCAGGTGGAAATTTGTTTTACACGTTTACAGTATGTAGCACATACTGACAAAAACTATTCTTTTAAATAATAGACACACATTAAATAAGTTATACCGAATATGCAAATTATTACCTTCAGATTAATCAACATACATAAATGTATTTGTTAAATCTAAAACAGTAACTACACAGCTCTCAGTTTTTAAAAGAAAATAGACGTCGCTCATCCGAGTTAGCTGTCTAGTATGTTACTAACTAAATCTGAACGCCAGTTTCCCATTTCGTGTTTCAGAAACACCGTAATTCTGACCAGCACGTTAGTACTTATGATATAATACTGAACTACAGAATACTGTGCAAAAGTCTTGACTTGACTTACTTACATGGCTTTGAGCAACTGATCCCCCCCACCCCCATCACTGTGCTACAGTAGCATGAGACTGAAACGCATGCACCGTCCAATCACATCTCTAGGCCATGTTCTCTGCGTTGTTGTAATCAGAGACGAGCTTGAAAAGAATCATTTCTAGGAGGATGCAGCGCTATCCTAAGTTGTCTTTGTGTCACTAGATGGTGGTGAAAAACTGGCAGCAGATACATTTTAAAATACAAATCACCACGAGACTCTTTGCGTACTCACTTGGCCATAGTGATGAGTCCAACATTGTTTTCGGGATTGCTGCGTGTCTTTGAGTGACAAACGATATTGACAGCGTCCTGCTGTGCCTGTAGTCGGGTGGGCAGGAAATCACCATTCCTCATGTACTCACTGTTGTCTACACTGTAAAGGAAAAAATATATAAGTATGAGTAAAGATTATGTGCATTGCTTAGGCCATAGAGGTACATGTTAAACTGACAAAGCAAAAAAAACATATATATATATATATATATATATATAAAAAACACTTTAGGGTCTGAGATCAATCTTCAGCAGTGTTTACATTTCATGTAATTGACATTAAATTGTTAATACAAGTGTGTAACAGGTAAATAGCAAAAAAGTTTAAAATTATGTTTAAAAATTACCCGATTATGTCATAAATAAAATATATATATATATATTTAATGATTACTATGCAAACTTAGTTTGTTGCTAGGGTCCTTCTCTTCTAACCCTTTTGGTTGCTAGGGTGTTAGGTGGTTGCTATGATAATCAAAATGATTTCTAATGTGTTGCTGTACTAATCCAATTAGCTGCAAGTTTGTTGCTACACTATCCCAATTGGTTGCTATGCTACTCCATTCAGTTGCTAGGGTGTTGTTAAGCTAGTCCTGTTCGTTGCTATGATCTCGTTTCTTTTCACAACCTTCATAACCATGTGACCATATCAATAATTGAAACATAATTAAAACTGTTGATAAAAGAACTCTTAAAATCACAATACCAGTGTCCATGGCCAATAGAGAAACCAAGATAACATGTTTTTAATACAACATTCACTGAACAATAAAAGGTCCTCGGGAACCTACATGAGATGGAGGTTTTTGTGAGGAATAAAAGGTTTCTGATTTCACTGTAAAATGAGAGCACGAAACAGAGTTGCAGACCACTCCTATAACAAAACAGACCCCTCCTCGAGTACTGGAACAGCAAGGCCAGTTAATTTTTCTTTTTTTTTATACTATGAAGACCTTTGGATTTGAGCTGAAAATATAAATACGAGCTGATGGATTAGACTTTTAGATTTTATTTACAGATATTTTTAAACCAGTATGAAGACCAGAGAGCTGTCCATGTGCTCTCTTGCAAGCTGAGAAAAATCAATCAGAAGCACTACACAAGCATTAATCACAGCAAGTACAGCAATATGGCCGATCAAGAAAAATTAGGAACCCACTGGTGTAGGAACAATCGGACAGTGGGTTAGCCAAGGAAAATATCAGCAGTTGATGACAAACACTATAAGAGCTGTGAAGGAGTGAAGGGGTTTCAACCAGCATTCAAACATGGCTCAGAGAGCTGAAACATAGACAACAAACCATAAGATGCAAACCACTGATCACTAGTAGGAATCAGAATGAGAATTTGGACAGAAATACAAACAGAGATGAGCCACAAAATGTCTGGTACCAAGTTAAACTTCTATCGAAGTGTGGAGAAAGAAAGAATCTGTTCATGATGCATACGAGCTGTAGTGTTGTGGCTAAGGCTTGCATGGCTGCTTCAGAAACAGACTCACTGATCTTTATTAACGATGGCAGCAGCAGAATGAACTCAGAAGTCTACAGAAACAAAGAAACACGCCCAATCTAATCGGAAGGAATTTCATCATGGAGCAAGCCAACAAGTCAAAACACAAGCAGCACAACGAACGACTTCATCATGGGGAAAACTGGAATGTTTTAGGACGGCCTGGTCGATCAGCCTATGTTAACACAACTGAGCGTCATTTCACCTCACAGAAAGTTCAAAGTTAATGAAAGCTATGTAAATGGAACCAAATGTTGTGTTATTGACTTCAAATCTGTGTTCTGATACTTTTGATCATCTTAAAAATCGTGTGGTTGTTTATCTCATCTCGATGTAAAGAAAAAAAAATTTAATAGACCTTGCTATTTCAATACGTTTTGAGGGGACTGCTTTAAAAAAATAAATAAATAAAAGCATGGTGTCTTATTTGTCAATAAATTGAACACTGATTTGATATACATCACTAAGGCTACGTTCACAGCCTGCAGGGACTCAAATCAGATTTTGTTTTTACCCTAATGTGACAGAATTCATGGCTGTTTGAAACACGAATATGATGTTTTTCAGATCGAATCTCAGTCACTTTGGCTACATTCACATTAATAGCAACATTTCTCAATTTAGAATTTTTTAGCCAGATCGATTCACACTCATAATTACAATTGACTTTTATTTGACTCTAATGTGGACGCGCGCCTGCAGAAACAACACGTAAGTGCACATTGATAATTCTATGCTCACGTTATCTGAGTTAAAACACACCATATCTGTGTCCAAACAATGGATGCAACTTTAGCTAAAAACAAAACAAAAAAAAAAAACAACAACAAAAATGCATGCTGCTGCATTTGTTGAAATCCAGAGGAAGGAAGAAAGCCAGACACCTCGATCGCATATCAGATATGTATCCAATCTGGGACAACACATGAAAGTGACTCAGATCCAATCTGAACAATATTTGTATGTTCAGATGCATCTACATTAGTCAGATAGATAAAAGTCAGTAATTATGAATGTGAACGGTCATGACAAGTAACTCCAATACAAAAAAAAAAAAATGACAGGCACGAGACGTATCAAACCCAAAACCAGAAGTGCCCCCCACCCCCCAAACAGGTCTTTGTGCTCAATTCTTTATTGTATTTTAAACATGTTTTATATCACTTACATATTATTTGTCCTAGAAAGACAGGAAGATATCCCGAGTACCTTTAAATCAGATTAATAGCCTAGTTAGGGTTTGTATTTAATGAACAGTGGCATGTTTTTTTTTTTTTTTAGGATTTTAAAGGTTGAAATAAATTACAAGAAGGTACAGATGGAAGTCAGCATCATTTCCAACAACAACAGGAAACAATAGTTTCAGTAATTATAATAATAATACCATTATTATTACAATTATGACTTACAGCTATTTAATTAATATTGAATAAACACAATAATAATAATAATAATATAATTAGTACCAGAAGAAAAAGAATGGGACTGTACGGTTGCTAAGCCTAATGTCAGCTATAGAGCTAGCTTCACTGTGTCACTGCTGTGTAACACTTTCACATTAATATTAATATTTCAATAAAAATACTCTTCATCCATTTTAGCAAAATCGTTTTTTGAAAGTACAGTTTGTTGACAAAGCGCCGGTTTAACCTCCGAAGGCTAACATCATGCTAACACGCTAGCTTAGCCGGTAGCTGGGAGACATAATGACTCAGGAGAACACCGCAATTACCCGATTCCATTACATTTCCCGACTCTTTCACCCCAAACCGAAATCCCACCCGCGTCTCTAAACACAAAAACCTCAAGAAAATCTCAACAGCTCACATAAACCCTATATATTAAAAATGCATAAGCATATTTTTTTATTTCTTACCAGACCATAGTGCTTTCGAGCACCATCTTGGAAACTTTCTACTCACGAACAATGCGGATTCTGATTGGTCCAAACCATGCTTTTCATAACAACGCATCCTATTGGCTGACAGTTTCAGCGGTTTATTTGCTGTCGCCCCCAATCGGTGACACACTGTATTACAGCAGCATGTGTATAGCGACTTGCTAACAATGACACCTTTTTACAGTGTCTTGCAAAAGTATTCGTACCCCATTATCTTTTCCACATTTTGTCACGTACATGTATTTTAGTGGTATGTTATGTGATAGACCAACACAAAGTGGCACATAGTTGTGAAGTGGAAGGTAAATGATGACTGCTGTTAAGTTTTTCAGCTTTTCCAGTCTAGGTGTCGCCACGGCGGACCATCCAATCCGCACAACACCTTAGCACAGGTTTTACGCTGGATTTCCTTCCTGTCGCAACCCTCCCATTTTATCCGGGCTTGGGCCAGGCACTGCATCCCGTGGCTGGGGTTTTGGGCACTGGCTGGGCCGGAGCCTTTTGCATGGCAGGCGAGAAACCTTCGACAATGATTTGCAAAAATGTTTAAAAATAAAAATCTGAAAAGTGTGACTGTGTGACAATGGCTGTGTGTTACTGTTTGTTCACTAATGTACTCTAACAAACCTACAAAGCATGTTCGCCCCGTGATTGGTGGGTTTCCTCCAGGTACTTCGGTTTACTCCCACGGTCCAAAGACATGCAGATTAGGCTAATTGGACTTCCCAAATTGTCCATAATGTGCGAATGAGTGTTTGTGTATGTGTTTATGCCCTGTGATGGATTGGTGGCCCATCCAGGGTGAAACACGCCTCGTACCCCAAGTCTCCTGGGATAGGCTCCAGACCCCCCGACCCTATATACAGAATAAAGCGGTTATAAACAATGAGTGTGGGTGTGAGAGAGACGTAAAACGTAAAAAGTCAAAGGAAACAAAACATCTTACTTTATCTATAAAATTGTAGAAATGATCAGCGGGATGAATTCTGTGAATAAAAACACCTTAACTCCTCAAATTCACAACAAAAGATAAACAAATACACACGAAGCATGACATGACTACTTATAGGCTGTTTTGTCAGATTGCTTTAATTGAACTCATTTCACAGAGCTACAGAAAGTTGACAGATTATACATACAGGGGTTTTTTTTCCCTCTAAAGTGTCTTAGCATAGTTTTTCAGCCACCTTAAAAAATGTTCCATATAATACATACAAACACAATGTAAAGATATGCACAGAACCGTATAAGTCACTCTGAAAGACAGAATTATTACCTTTGCCTATAAACCCATTATTTTTCATCAATTTCAGCTTAGCCGAGTGCACTTAATGAAGATTCACACTTTAAAACAAACAAACAAAAAAAAGTAGTTAAGTTGCATTGTTTTTGTACAAAGTCCAAAACCACATCAGCATATTTAACTGTATTGTATGAACCCACGTGCAGCACTTATTATACACAGTTTTTGAAATTACAAGAAATAAAATAAAGATAAATAAACAGTATTTTTTTTTTTCAGGCTTGAATCCTAACCTGGCTCACTTTTGAGTTGTAATGTTAATAAAAAAAATTAAAAAAAATTTTCTCTCTCAATTTTCATAAATCCTAATTTAGAGAATTACAACTTTATGAACACTCAATTACCAATATTTAAGGCACTACTAACATATGTAAACTGTTCAGAGCATTTTTTTTTTTTGCTGGTTTGTGCAAAAAACATCAACGATGGCTAAGAAAGGCTATTGAAAATACAAGAACAAGAACAAAAATAAAGCGTCGACATCGTATTTTAAAGAAAATTGCAAAAAAGGTAGGAGTGATATAAAATCAGGCAGCACCGTTTTAATAAACATTTCACAAGATTCACTAAGCTGAAACAAAGAGGTATACTCTCAAAATCGATACTGCAAATTTATCAGATCAGTCGACCTCATTTATCAATCCTACAGCAAAGATGTGTTTACATATTTGCATAAGCTGAAACCAACTAGAATTGTCTCTAATACAAAAGTTTGCTCGACCATAAAGTGCAAAGCGTGTTCCCTGAAATATTTACATAAGGTGACGCCCACAAACTCCATAAAAGGTTATGTGCACAGAGAGCTAGGAGCATGAAATAAATGCTTAGGGTAAGGGCTAAAAGACATAAGTATGGGTTATTTTCCCTTACGTCTAAGTGAACAGTAAATAGGCACTAATGTCTTCCATCAGCTGAGGCATTTGTTAGTGGCAGTAATATAAAACATCCAGATCTCGCAAAATGTTCTTGATGGTACTCTTAATATGGCTTGACCTTGTGAACTTGTATTAAGACATCACTTCAAAGCTCTTCTATAAGTCCCTATGGACAGTCTGGATGTCTGATAAATGATTTAACATAAATAAATAATTTAAATTCAACAAATATAAAAGTGTAAGAATCCATGCAAATTAAATTATATTAAGTTGGTCAAGTTTATATACACTAAGGAAAACGAGTATGATTTCACAAATTACAAGATTTTCCATTCAAATCAGTTAAAATTCATTTGTATAGCGTTTTTAACGATGGTCATTGCAGCAAAGCAGCTTCACAGAATCCAGAATTAATGGAAATAAGTTCGAAGTGTGTGAGGTGTATAAACTATATCTATCAGTTTGTACCTGATGAGCAAGGCTGTATTTCACAAATACCGCAATTTTTGTGAAAATGCTCAAATGAACAAACAAGGAATAAATTTGCTCATATTCAGATTGATAAATGAGGCCCACTGTACCGAATTTTAGACCAACCGTATACACATGCCAAGTCACACGCCATGTTTTTTTTTCTTAATTAACAAATCCAGAGAGCTTATGCTTTCCTAAATTAAATTCTAAAAATGCTGAAGCAGAATGTAAAAAGAAAAGAAAAAAGCGATAGTTGCAAAAAGGGGTGGGGTCTGTTAATGAAAATAATAATTATTAAGATTAGTTAACATGCACATTTTATTTGGCAGGCTTTGCAATAATATACTGATAGGTTAAAGTATTTTGTATGTCACAAAGTTTCTATACTGCAACCATTTAGCAGAACTAATTCAAGAGTCCTCCGGTTAAGAAGATTAATAAATTCTGGTTAATCTGCTGTAGGTCTGGAGAACATAATGATATAATATTGCTAAGGATATAAATTATGACTTAATGCTCACTCACTCATTCTCACTTATCATTTAAAGGGTTGCAGGAGCCTGAAGCCTAACACAGGGGACTCTCGGCCCTAGACGAGGTACACACACACACACACACACACACACACACACACACACACACACACTCTATGAGGGATTTGGAAACATCAATTAGCCTAATCAGCATGTGTTTGGACTGTTCGAAAAAAAACGGAGTACCCGGAGGAAACCCACCAAGCATAGGGAGAACATGCAAACTCCATGCTCACAGACCTGAGGCAGGAATCGAACGCTCGACCCTGGAGGTGGCGAGGTGCAAATTTTTTCACATACCTTGCCTTTTTTATAGTTAAAACTAGTCTGTTGCCAGTTTCTGTAAATTTAAAACGTATAATAACCACTTAAAAACAAACAAACCTTATAAAAAAGTCTCTATCATCTCCTCAAATAGTGGAACTGTTAAATCACAGCAGGCCATTTCCCGCTCTTTGATTTCCTAGCAACGGGAACTTTATGGCTCAGTGTTACACCACGTACACCATAATAAACACACGACCAAAAATATCTTTATAATTCTGCATGCAGTGTATCAACAAATAAAAGATCTATACATTTTAAGAACTATAAAAAAAAATCTATATTTGGCAAGTGTGTCTGAGATTGCTAACACATGTTTTAATTTAGTTAATGTCTTTTAAGCAGCAACTCTGGATACAGAAGTCAACCAAAGAAAACAGCTTGTACAGCTCGAGTGTGCTTTGCTGCAGTGTAAAGTACTCTCTGAAGAAGCTGCATTCCTTTAACTACACGTTGGTCTGTTGATGTCCATCCAAAAAAAAAAAAACTTTGGCAGTCTTCTTTAAAGCAGTGTTATCACTGTTGCTGAGAAGGAGGAAAAAAACAACACATGAAATGCCGATCTTTACCATTTCAGTCATTGCATTTTATAAATAGATTTCCTTAAAACAATCGCACAAAGCAAAGAGTGAAAGCTGTAAAGCCTTGTAGATCTGTTTCCCATGGCAACAATTCATGGTCCAAACCCTGTCATGCTGGAACCCTATTGTATTGGTTAGAATTTATCCTTTTAGTTTCTTTTACAGTAAAATATGCAGCATAGTATTTCATCCAAATCTCATAACAAAAATTAAATGACCAAAGTGTGGGTGCCTGCTGATGGTGCTATTGCTACACACACACACACAAACAATAACGCCTTTTTCATTTCATTTTGAATTTAAATGCAAATAAATGTGAATGTTTACTATTATTTAGAATTTGCATGATATAAATGTTTTTAATCCGAATGATCGAATTCACGGGATCAATTCCCAAAGGCATTCTTTATTACCTCATATATTTTTTTATATTTTCTTTTCTCTTTTTTTTATTTTTAATTAAAAGTTTATTGGGGATAACATACTATTTCCATAATTATATATAATTAAAAAAAAAAAAGTGAAAACTCCCTTTTTTCCTTTATAGTTCACTCTTCAGGTAGATAATTTTTTTAATTTATTTTTTTTAAACAAGCAACTCTATTCCACAAAAGAACATACAAGGGTGCATTTATTTTTATAAAATTTAAATTGTATAAGAGGAAGGGGAAACAAAAAAATCTTTAACACAAAATATGGGTGTTTCGGGGAGATATACCGCTTCCGTTTTCCCCAAATTTCTTCAAATTTATCTTCCTGTAGCTTAAAAGTAATTTTTTCCAATACAAAAATGTCATAAATAATGACAGGATTTAGTATCTAGTTTACACCATTTCCTCGTTATAACCTTTCTAGCAGCTACACCCAGCATTTTTTCAATTCCATTCAATTCAATTTTATTTTTATAGTGCTTTTAACAATGGTCATTGTCTCAAAAGTAGTTTCAAAAAAATGAAAAGAAAATTTATGGAAGTGTGTATGAATTGCAAAGAGATGTTTTAATTTCAAATTTTAATATTTTCTTTTCAAGGCAATCCAGGCAGCATTCTTCTCCTCATACACACAATGCAGGATTTTGCATTGCAGTAAACACGCCAAGGTTTAAAATCAACCAAAGTCTCAACGTGCTTAAGTATGTCTGAGTCAGGACATGGACATGCTTTTTTTTTTTGATGAAAAACGATCAAAGCTAAAGGTGCGGAATCCTATTAACTCTAAAGAAACTCTGTGCGATAATCCCATTTCTCGATAGCTCTTTCAGTTGGATTCGTTTGAGTATTAACAGAAAGTAAACAGATTCTTGAAGCACTATTAATGTGAACATCACACAGAGTGGAGGAAGAGGAGTTTAAGCAACTCGTAAACCTTGCAAGTGTGTGGTATGAATCATACCTTTTAAAGTGATGTAGCTTCTGCTATTCCTCTCTGAAAAAAACATTAAAAGGCAGATTACACAGAGAGACAAGATTTGTTTTATGGAAAATAAAATGCATGCCAAAAAACGTACATACCTCGAGAGTGTCGTGTCAGCTGAGCCGCCTGCAAGAGGGCTCGCAATCAGGTCAGGGAAAGGATCGTTTTCTGTAAACACGCACAAAAAAAAAAACATATATATTTTTTTTATCGTTCATGTAGAAGGCTGAAGTGTGAACCAGAGTAGCGCATTCCCAGAATGTGTTTAAAGTTAACGTAATCTCCAAGCTGCACTGAAGCTCCTCAAACCCCTTACTTACCTCGACTTCCAGGTGTCTCTGAAGTGGGAGATTCGACACTGTCGCTCTTCGTCAGCTCCTTGTTCGGTGAAGTTTGTTCCGCGTTTGTTTGTTGTCCAGCGTTTGCCTTGCGTTGCCCTGAGATGATTCCTCGTGTCTTCTTAGAAAAGGATGTTTTTACTAGGAAGAAGAAAGAAACAAGAATTTCCTTTTTTAAGAGGTCGAAGCACAGTGCTGTCAAGCAATAACTTTCCTCATTTGAATTCTTCCCTGAAACAAATCGGGTAGACCAAACTATGGGTCATAAAGACAAGATTACTTTTCCTGCTACGTTTGTATTTTGGCTTATATCTCGAGAACTGTGCGCTCTACAATCTATATAGCAGGACTAAATTCTGAGGTCACAATCAAAGAACAATGGAGGTCAAGCTAAGAGGTGCTGCATGTAGCTCTTTCATCCCCCTGCTGTGGCTCTCATCTTTGGACTGTGGGAGGAAACCTGAGTACCCAGAAGAAACCCACCAAGCACAGGGAGAACATGCAAACTCCATGCACACAGGGACAGGAATCAAGCCTGGCCGGGAATCGAACCCAGACCCTGTAGGTGCAAGGCGACAGTGCTAACCACTATACCACCGTGCCGCCATTACGGTGATCTTGTAACATTAAAATAAAACGCGTTTCATTTTTTGCCGCTCAAAATATGCATCACAACCGCCGATCCGCCGGCACGCGATTTATTGGACTTTTTTCGAGTCCCAAGCTTCGTTTCATACTGAAGTGTAATTCACAGGGTGCTCCCTACTCCCTGCACCGCCTGCAGTTAATGTCGGTGAAGGGAACTTCCCTCGACGTACCTCCACCATTCAGAACACTCCGTGAAGTCACCAGCGCTGACGTTACTTCCTCCGTGTTATAGATAATAATAATAATAGATTAAAAGATTTATTTATTTTTTTACAGATTACTAGCCTATATAATATTAATGATTTCTTGATGCAATTAAAGTTTCAATTATTGTGTCATATTAATATGACAAATTGTTGTATATAATGTCGTAGTACATAATAATGATAATAAATATATAAATCTTTTTTCCAGGTCCATTTTTTGAGAGTCATGTAGAACAAAAAAAACAAGCATGCGGCCCATCATACTGTACATCTTATCATCAAGGACAAATTTGGTGTATTACAACTAATGCTAATTTGAAATTTACAGTATTTCAAACCCAATGAAAGACTGCTGAACTATACAGTACAAAAGTCTTGAGCCCCCTCATTTCTTCATAGTTTGCTTCCAGAGAGCCAGACTTTCTTGTATTTCTAATGTAGTCTTGAGGAACAGTTTTCCAAGGTTCCTTAAGGACTTTTCTTTGGCTCTCATTTTCAATCCAGTCCCTGATCACTTTCAGAGGAATGTCTAACTTAATGCATGAACCAGTGAGAAACAGGTGCAGACGATGACTGATGATCAGGCCAGTGATTAGTATACTGCTGATGCTGAATGCTGAGTGATTGAAAGAGATGAGAGGGGGATCGATCAAT
>JAQMYJ010000021.1:12798005-12816368 GCA_030014305.1 Clarias laeviceps | reverse complement strand
CCCCCCCCCCCCCCCCCCCCCCCCCCCCCCCCCCCCCCCCCCCCCCCCCCCCCCCCCCCCCCCCCCCCCCCAAAAACACAAAACATTAAACTTTAGGGTGAATGTGCTAGAACAGCAAAAGACCATATCGCGTTCCATTCCTGACAGCATTGGTTATAAAAGGTGCCATATTGTGATCCTTTTTAACAAATTTGCGTTACTCTTAAAACTTTGTTTCGGCTGCTCCTGTCAGGGGGTTACAACTTTTTGTGGCACAGGTTTTACATTGAATGCCCTTCCTGACACACCCCTCCAATTGATCTAACTGGGCTTGGGACCGGCACTGCATGAAGTTGCTGGGTAGTATAGGGTGTGGCAATCAACTGACAGTGGGGCTCGAACCTGGATCCTCAGATCCAAAAACCGAGAGCCTTAGCCTGCCAGAGCCACCACTCCCCTTTAAAAAAAATAAAGCACTTTTTACATTACTCTTAGAAGACTCCAAAATTCTTCTGTTAACGTTCCAGCTAAAATATAAACTATGAAGGTGAGGAAAAAATTATCCACACTCTGGCTGAACAACTTACTGTACATTTGTCTTTTTTAAAAGTTCATTTAAATAGCATTTTTTTGACAAACTTTCCTTGCTGTCAACTTTCCTTTTTTTTTCCTTGCTTTCCTTGCTGTCAACACTTTGACCATCTGTCAACTAGCTTTCATAATCCCTCATAAATTTTTTTTAAGGCTGAACATTTTCAGCCACAAAAGTACTACGGTCTTCACTTCTTCATCCTCATGAGACCAAACAGGTGAAAGTCTGACAGAGCAAGATCAGGACTATAGGGAGGATACTGTACTTTAACACCTCAAAACAAATTTTTTGAAGTTTGCAAAATGTTGACCTTGAACTTTATATCCATTCATGCACACTTCTTTGCGACAAAATACTTTGTCTATACTGCACATAATGTCTTCGATATATAACGGCACCAGGTACACCCTCAGACCACAAAAAACTAATCACGGTCCTCTTCGTTTTTTTTTTCTTTTTCTTTTTTTTTTTAAATCTAAAACATTGCAATGTAAGATTACAACAATCCAAACATAAGATTATTAAGTCTATTGCTAGATAAAGTTTACTAATTTTTAAACAGAAATTGCTTGTTCCACTGACAGATAATTTTGCTTCCTCCAAAAAATAATATAAATGCTTAAAACATACATTACATTATAAAAAAAAAAAATCATGTGCGTTAAAAGCATTACACACGCTCACACAAGTCCCTAAACACCGCAATTCGCAAATTAATCATGCGCGCAGTCCGGGTGTCAAGGGTATGCGTCCACTGTCAAGTTGTGTTTTGAGAATTTGGTGGCATTTGAGGCAGTAAAACTCAAAGCACATTTTCATCCTGTGTGGTAGAAGTGAATTATTTGCCAAGTTATAGTTATGGTGTGTGACAGAGATACGTGCTGCTCAATAACAATATAATTTTTGTTTTAATTAAATTTTTATTTCATGTTAAATCTTAAACGCTTGTAGTTTGTATTGTTTAAATGCTGCTCTTGGTTTATAAGAGAGAAAACTAATATGTTATAAAGAACGGGCAACATTTAATTGCTCATTAACCGTTTTTAAAAGTTTAAAATTGTAACAAAATCAGGGAAAATGTAATATCGAATCGGGGCATCAGGGTATTTATAAAATCATTATACTTATAGATCCACAACTTTAATCGAATCAGCACCTAGGTATCGTGATAATATCGTATAGGGAGGTGACTGGTGATTCCCATCTCTAAAAGTTGCGTTTAAAAATTGGTAAGACTTGTCTAGAAATAGGATTACTAATCTTATATTCGGTTTGTTGTAATCTTATATTAGGAAAAGAAATGTAAATAAATTTGACAAGAAAGTTTCACATGTTAAGAGATCACTTTTTTCATTGTTCTTCTACATGTTTGTTTTTATGCTGTTGTATAATCTGTGAGCTGGCTGCTGTAACATTACAATTTCCCTTTCAGGATTAATAAAATACATCTTTTCCTCTTTCATTTCTTGCACAGTCCTGACCTTAACTCTGTCCTACTGATAATAATCTACAAAATGTTTGTTTAACAAACAGCGGGCAATCATTAAGACATATGCAAACACAACAAACACCCAACAGTTCCTGTCGGGTAAACAGTGATACGCTGATATCTAACGCACACCATGCACAAACACCTGCCCTGCTATCTTCCTCTGTTTTTTTTGTTTTTTTAACCCCTTGGAGAACCACAAAACACATCTGCACAGACTAAAAATATCATCGGTAGCAAATGCACTACAGGACCTTGCATGCTCTTAAACTTTAACACAGACATTCTGATACACACCCATGCACTTGTACCTCTCCAAGGAAACAATCTCCTCCAGAACAGAGTAACCACATCTAAAGGACAAACATCAATCCAGTCAGAATGGCATTTCTTGTGGTGAGACAATTGCTTTAATGTAGAGTAATGAGCGTGCACCACGAGAGAGGGTGTGTCTGTATAAACCTTCAAGAACTGCGTGTTTAAAAGCAATCTTAGAAGCTGATGAGACTGAAGATATTTCTTAATTAAAGATTTAGGTAACAACTGCTATAGAAACAACTCACAAAGAAAAGTAGAAGTATCGCTGCATTCAATGTAACTTGCAAGCCAGATATCTAAACTTTTTTTCATTTTTAAGCCTGGTTTGTTCTGGCCAAAATAATGGGGGAAAAAAAAAAAAAAAAACATTTGTAAGCAACAAGCTTACAACATTACTGATTGTCAGTTTATATAGTAGTTACCTTCTTAAAAAAAAAGCAAACAGTATATAGTGAGTGATAACTGACAAACTGGCATGTCTATGTAAATTGATCTAAAATATACACTACTGTAAACTCGTTTAAAGTTGAAGTTTTTGATGAACTATGTGTATTTAATGCTGGCAAATTCTGAGCAGCCTTGTTGAACTGGAGTTTTAGTCAAATGCAATGTTAATAGTAGAAACACACTTGTCTGCTTCAAGTCTTATCAATGTGTACAATTTAGGTTTTGATCCACCTGTGCCATCGCCACCCGGGTGTACCACAAAACCTGTGTTCTCTTTGAGAATGTCAAGACCTCCAAAAAGACCCAGATCCTGGGAAAAGAAATCACTTTTTTGTGTCACTAATTGGACAAAGTTTAAGACATTACCCTAGCTAAACCGCTTGAGATATCAAAATTCCCTTCGCAATTTTGCATCTTCAATGTCTTGAGACTATAATAGCCCAGTTTGGTGGTGATCATATAAATACCCTAGGAGTAGTATATCAAATTCCATTGGGTGCATTTTGCAAACAACCTAAAATAACTGTCTTCCTGTTGAGCAGAGGCCATGACATGCATAGAGAAAATTGTTTAGCTTAATATGTATACAGGTTTCATATGTATACGAACAAGTGTGTACGGGCTATGCAGCAAAATCTTGTTTAATGACCCTGCCCAGCGTTCAGCCGCCTGGATGTCCTAATGGCAACAGAGTCCAACCTGTGTGCTAATTTAAATGAGCATGTTAAGACCCCCAAAAACTCCGCAATTCGCAAACGCAAATTAATCATGCGCGCAGTCCACCCATGCGTCCACT
This sequence comes from Clarias laeviceps, assembly GCA_030014305.1. Lineage (NCBI taxonomy): Eukaryota > Metazoa > Chordata > Actinopteri > Siluriformes > Clariidae > Clarias > Clarias laeviceps. The sequence goes on along the minus strand of JAQMYJ010000021.1, from coordinate 12,812,747 downwards.
GTCAAGTTGTGTTTTGAGACTTTGGTGGCATTTGAGGCAGTAAAACGCAAAGCACATTTTCATCCCGTGTGGTAGAAGTGAATTATTTGCCAAGTTTGTTTAGAAATAATAGTTATGGTGTGTGACAGAGACACGTGCTGCTCAATAACAATATAATTTTTGTTTTAATTAAATTTTCATTTCAAGTTAAATCTTAAACGCTTGTAGTTTGTATTGTTTAAATGCTGCTCTTGGTTTATAAGAGAGAAAACTAATATGTTATAAAGAACGGGCAACATTTAATTGCTCATTAACCGTTTTTAAAAGTTTAAAATTGTAACAAAATCAGGGAAAATGTAATATCGAATCGGGGCATCAGGGTATTTATAAAATCATTATACTTATAGATCCACAACTTTAATCGAATCAGCACCTAGGTATCGTGATAATATCGTATAGGGAGGTGACTGGTGATTCCCATCTCTAAAAGTTGCGTTTAAAAATTGGTAAGACTTGTCTAGAAATAGGATTACTAATCTTATATTCGGTTTGTTGTAATCTTATATTAGGAAAAGAAATGTAAATAAATTTGACAAGAAAGTTTCACATGTTAAGAGATCACTTTTTTCATTGTTCTTCTACATGTTTGTTTTTATGCTGTTGTATAATCTGTGAGCTGGCTGCTGTAACATTACAATTTCCCTTTCAGGATTAATAAAATACATCTTTTCCTCTTTCATTTCTTGCACAGCCCTGACCTTAACTCTGTCCTACTGATAATAATCTACAAAATGTTTGTTTAACAAACAGCAGGCAATCATTAAGAGATATGCAAACACAACAAACACTGAATGAAGGGAAAAAATCCTCATAGAGCTGTAGTCATAGTGCTTGGGCCCTAATAATAATTCTTAGAAGAACAATATGGCAGAGGTTCTTAGAAGAACTCCACACACTATGACATAATAGGGATGTATTGCAATTCTTGTGTCTAATCCAGAGAAATTCTTCTCCAAACTGAATAATTGTTTTTATATAGAAATCACATTTAATATGCATTATGACTGAAGTGATGAATGTTGCTGTGCTTTTAAAATCCCATAGGTGGTTTGCTCTAAACCAGTCATCCTGTGTGGTAGGAACAATGTATTTGCTGAATTTGTTCAGAATTGTAACCAAATCAGTAAAAAAGAAACGATATTAGATTGAAATATATGTAAAATTGTGATACTAGTAGAATTGGAATGCAATTCTAATCACCACCTACAGTGCCGTGAAAAAGTATTTGCCTCTTCCTGAGCATATTTCTCACACTTAAATGCTCTCCCCTCTCCTGTTCTCTCTCCTCTTCTCTCTCTTCCCTACACATGTTGTTCCTGAGCTGCCAGTGATCCAGACTCCCTCTGCCCTCTGGACCTGTCTGACTCATCCTGGTGCCCCGCTTCCGGTTGGAGATCTTGTCACATGGATGCCCTGTGTGTCTCCTTGGGATGCGTCTGGTGTCTGGGGACAGTTTCACTCTACCATGAAGACGGTTCTGGCCTCGACTGATGTTGACAGCTGGTTCTCTGAGGACTTGACTTGGCTGCAGTCGCTCGATAGTTCAGGACTAGAATTTCCTACAAGCCTACTTGAGCCTCCAATAACTACCTGGAGTCCATATTAACATCAATTAACATCAACTGTTATACTGAACTGACTGCCACCTAACACACAGTATAAATGCAGATCAATTTCTTTCTGTTTCACCCAGATGAGGATGGGTTCCCTGTTGAGTCTGGTTCCTCTCAAGGTTTCTTCATAGTAACATCTCAGGGAGTTTTTCCTTGCCACTGTCGCCCTCGGCTTGTTCACCAGGGACAATCTGACCATTTTGATCCATACACATTCACATTCCATACAAACTTAAATTCTTTTGATTGTGTAAAGCTGCTTTGCGACAATGACAATTGTTAAAAGAGCTATACAAATAAAATTGAATTGAAAAATTGAATTGGAATGGAGTTTATCAAACAAATTGCAATATTACACAAAGATAACGATAAGTTTTTAAAATAGGATTTAATTTGTTAGGGAAAAAAAAAAAGTGTCCAAGCCTATGTGAAAAAGTAATTGCCCCACACAAAATAACTGGTTGAGCCAACAACTACAATCACATTGTAATCTTTTACATCGCTGTGGAGGAATTTTGGCCCACTCTTCTTTGCATAACTGAAAAAAAAATCTAACTTGTTCAAATTTAGAAGCCGTACAAACCTGAATTAGATTGTTTGTGCATCTGCCACAGAAAATCATACAGTATGCACAAGAATTGCACAAATTGGTATTGGTATTGGTAGAGCTAAGTTGGGAAAACGTGTGTGGGGGAAATAAAGTACGAGTCAAAATGAGAAAACCACAAGAAGATGGTGGAAGAGATAAATGCATCATATTATCATCATTGTCTTGTGCATTACAAAACAGAACGTAATATCAAAATGGTGTATGTAGATATCAGTAACTATCGCTATATTACACTGTGAGCAAGGGCACATGAATAGAGCAGACAGATACGATGTGTCTGTAAAAGTCGTGGCTCAATTGTCCAGAAAGGTGTTGTATTTTTTTTACTAATTAAATCAGAAACTAAGAAACAAAAAAAAAAGCACATTGGTTACTGACTTCTTGTTATTTGGCTCAGAGTAGCAACCTGTCACAACTCTTAACAGTAAGAAATCCCTCTGAAGCATTAAGAGGGGAAAAAAGTCCTCACCCATTTAAGATTGGTTACTTAAAGGATTTCTACCTGGGAGGCAAATACATATTTATACAGTATATATACAGATTTTTGTTCTCCAGTGTTGGCACTTACTTGTGGCATTGGCTCCCTCGGTGGAGACTGGAGCAGCTGTAGCCATTCTCTGGACGAAGTCTCATAGATCACCTTCACATACAGTGTCTAGAATCAGAAGCAGAAAAATTTTTTTGTTCATATACAGTGTCTTGCATGAGTACGACTAGAACAACAAGCTGCTTCCAGAAGTCACATAACTAGTTTTCATACCTCCTTAGTCAATATGATGTTGTTTGTTCAGCAGGTATGTCATCTAAGAAACTATAGAAGCATTCCGATTTTTTTTTTTAATGATCTGACACATGGGAACTCCATTCATGTAAATCCTGATGTTAGCTGAATATTTACGGCCTGTACTTGCCGTGTACTTTACTCGAACCTACCCACTCTTACACCAGCCTCAAAACACCACAAGCGCTAATTAGTCTCAAAACACAAACGCTAGGAGCTGCATGTCCTCGCCTGCACACTTGCAACGACTCAGCAAGATTTAGTATTCATTTGAGGCGGTAAACCCTCGCCGTTTCTTTATAATCCTAAAGGTGGCGCACTCTGAACTATTTGCACATTTTCTTAAATAATCAGAGTAAATGATCATTAAATCATTCTAAACAAAATTTGTTTAGAAATGTCTAACTTTTGTATAATACACATGAGCTACTTCTGTGATTGAACTGGAAGTAGAACCGCCATCCGTTTGTATCTGCAGAAGTTCGTAACTGAATGCGCGTAAGTCGGGGACTACCTGTATTTAAAAAAAAAACGGGATATTAATTGGGTTATTTATAAAATTTAACACAAATTAAATCGTATCGTCCACTACTTCTGATCACCACTGCTTCCACCACCCAATGACTGATCACCATTGTTTGCCCCACCCTCACATATCATTGGTTTAATATCTCTTTTTGCCAGTATCTACAAGTAATAGGTTGTTTGGATGTGATGTCATGTCCGCTGCGTGGTATAGATTGAACTGCTACTGGTTGTTGGTGCCAGATGAGTTGGTTTGAAGATTGCAGAATCTACTGAGAATGTGCAAATTTTTTTTACACTAAATTAGAGAGGGTCTGCAGGATAAACATCTTGCCAATAAAAATCTAGAATAATCTAAGCGACTGGTCAGTACTGACAGTAAATACCTCAAATAATCGCTCTTTACATCTGTAGTGAGCAGAAACACACTGAACCATAATCAGGTTTCACTCCTCAAGGCCATGAACATGGATCCAGTGCTATCATGAGGATTGACGTACCCAAAAAACGACAGCTGAAGACTGGAAAAAAGTCTAAGTTGAGTTTTTTTCACTAATCTACTCTTCAACTGCACAGTTTTGATACGTCTGTGCGTATAATTTATGTTTTTTTGAATGATAAGATAGAAATTTGATGTGGTCTCTTGCTGTCGTAGCCCAGTCACCTCAAGGTTCAGTGTTTTGTGCTATCGAGATGCTTTTCTTCTCACCACGGCTATGAAGAGAGATAAGAGTTGCCAACCTTCCTTCCTTCCTTCCTTCCCCTTCAGTCCCACTCAATATTTTCTGAACCATTCTGTGTAACCATGGAGTGACATGAGGTGAAAGAAAAAACCCAGGAGATTTCTTAAACAGTTTCTTGAACGCCCATCTGGTACCAACAACCATGCCATGGTTAAAGTCAGCGAAAGCATGTTTTTTTTTTTTTTTCATTCTGATGTTTGATGTAAATATTACCCAAAGCTCCAGTGTATTTGAATGATTTTTGCATTACGCTGCTCCAGTATAACTGGCTGATTAAATAACAACATGAATATACAGTTATTCATATTAAAGCGGACAGTGAGTATATAACGACTACTGACTAAGTTCAAGTTTAAGAAGGGTTAATGGACTAGCAAGTAAGTAATATAGCATGACGGGATGACATGTTTTATAAAAATAATCCATGACAGGGTGGTGTGTTGAGTGTCAACATAAAGTGGAGTTATTATTACCACCCTGATAAAAATCTACCCAGTTACCTATTGCAACTCTTTTGTGTGGATCTTCATAAATCACTAGACACCGATTCCAAAATCTATTTTTATTTATTTGTTAATTATTTTATTTATTATATTGTTAAAATGTTTGCATTTCAGGTGGTAAAATGTTGCCACTCCTCTATAATCCAACAGGTGGCGCATTCTATACGCAGCCTAAAACATACTCGATTCTGCGCCGAGCTTCTGAGTGGCGCAACAGAAACATATCTTTACAGCGGTACATTATCAAAAGTTGCGCGTGTTAAAAAGCCTTCAGTAGACTTTTTCTTTTTCCAAACTCTGGAATCGAATTAGTCTCAAACCCACTCATTACACACTCTTACATCAGTAATAAAAACACCACAAGCGATAAACAGACTCAAAACACGAACTCAGCACCCGGTGTCAGGGGTAGCTCAGTGGTTAAGGCATTGGACTATAGTTCAGAAGGTCCCAGGTTCAAATCCCACGACTACCAAGTTGTCCCTGTTGGACCCTTGAGCAAGGCCCTTAACCCTCAACTGTTCAGATGTACAATATAAGTCGCTCTGGATAAGGATGTCTGCCTAAATGTAAATGGTCAGTAGGTATCGTGATAATATTGTATCAGCCTGTCTCTGCCGATTCTCATCTCTTCTGATCACCTCCTTGGTTTTAATCTCTCTTCTCTATCCAGTGGAATCTTTGATTGCGGGTAACCTGGTCTGAGACTGTTTTGCACGACACTTGTAAAAAAATTAATACATTTTAACTCGATAAACGAGAAAGGTCTTGCAATACTAGAACTACATGTGCGCATTGTCTGCTGAGCATCACGTGATCACAACTAAGCCAATGGTTCTTCTCTTTCTCGCGCTGCGGCATTGCCGGTAATCGTCTCCCATGTTCAGTGACTCATATGGTCAACACTCGTGTGAGCGTGTATTGTTTACTGTAACACTGTGACCACGTGTGTGTGTGTGCACAAAAAGCATTTTTTTAATTTTGTGTCTAAGTGTAGTGACTGTTCTTTAGTAAGTGCACTGTAACGTGAAGAAGAAAGTTAAATCGACTGTAGCAGTGCGTGTTTAACGAGAACGCATTTCTGCGAAATCAAGAGTCAAGGAATCAAGGTTCCTCGTTAAAGTCACACACAGTGATTCCGTGTGTGTGTGTGTGTGTGTGTGTGTGTGAGAGAAAGTCACCGTACACAATACCCCCCCTCCACCTCCTCCTCCTCTCCTTCCTCGTCTCCCTCACACCAGCCGTGATTCTTTTCAAAGGTAAAGTGCAGGTCAATTTGTTTTATTTTTACTTTATTTATTTTGTATTAATTAGTTTTATATGAAAATTTTTAGGTTGTGGAAACGAATCATCCGAGTTTTATTTATCCATTATTCTTATGGGGAAATTCGGTTTGATATACGAGTGCTTTGGATTACGAGCACTTTTCCAGGAACGCATTATGCTCGCAATCCGAGGTTCCACTGTAATAGGTTGTCGGGAGATGATGTCATGTCCGCTGCGTTGTATATCATATGAACTGCTACTGAAGGTCAGAAAGTCATTTTATACACAGGAAGCAGTATTACGACGTCTCAAATTGGCTACGGTTTGTGTGTTTGCTCGGGTTGCTCAAATCGAGAAGCGGAGAGTCGGATAATGCTTTTGTTTGTTTGTGTGTGTGTGTGTGCGCAGAGACAACTTCCTTAAGTAACATGTACCCCTGACTAACAATTAGGGATGGAAATACAATATGACAAAACCTCGGTGCAGATTTGATTAAAATTGCGATTCTATACTAAAAACCAAGCGCAGCATTTAAACAATTCAAATACAAGAGTTCAACATTTAACTGAGCAGCACGTATCTCTGTCATCCACCACAAGTATTATTTCTAAACCAGCATAGCAAATAATTCACTCCTACACACAGGAGTACTGATTGCGCCACCTCTAGAATTATATCGAAGTTTTTCCTCCTCAAATGCTTTCAGTGTCTCTGACTGTCACACTAAAGGCGCTAATTAGTCAAAAAGCGGGTGCGGTAAAAAGCCTCTAATTTACACATTGCACTGGTGCAGGCGAGTGTGGCGAGTGGGGTTGAGACTAATTCGCTCACAGAGTTCGTAGAAAAAGGGCTGATCAGAGACTTTTAACACATCCAATTTTTTTATAATAAAGATGCGTTTCTGTTGCGTCATTTGGAAGCTTCTGCGCTCGGTACAGAATCGTTCATATCTGAGGCTGATCAACCTCTCTGTTATAAATTTTTTTTTATTATTATTATTATTATTATTTTTTTATTTTTTTTATGTATTTTGGATTCAGTGAGACACACAAAAGAATCGCGATTTGATCTCTACTAACAAAACATAGCAACGATAACTAACCACAAAGTAAAAATGTATTTTGCATACTTCTTCATTTGTGTAGCATAGATCACACTTCACTCAGGGTTAACAGTTACACAAATGGCAGGCAAATGCAAACAAGCCATCAGCCTGACTGACAGCTCAACCGTCCAATCACAGCACAGTATGAGGAAAAGCGCAGGAACAGGCAAAATGTCCTGCACAGTTCTGTGCTGTCTGCACATGAGGACAGGGTAGTGACTTATATCTCCTGCCTCAATAACAAGCACGGCTTTCAGTTCTTTTGTTAAAAAAAAAAAATCACTTCCCTTTATAATATCAAGACCACATCTAACATATATGGCGATCTTCTGCTTATACTGTTGCGTGGGAATTTCATCTAAACTAGAGCGATATGGACTTTCCCCATCTCGTCCATTCTGTTTTTCACTTCCTGCCCTCCAGAGGGACGTCATGTGTCATAACAGTCAACCAATAACACCAAGTAACCTTTTCCTTCACTACAGCTCAGTATCGATGCTCCTTTTTTTATCTGCATTCTACAATAAATAATTTTTTTTAAGATGCATTTGGCTCATCTTAAAAGCTTATCTTTTTCAGCTCTCTGAAAATATCCACATATTTATGAAATAAGACACGTAAAATTGCTTTTGGTACAAAATAAGTACGACACAGAGACTGTTTTTGTTTTGTAATGTGCATGACTAGAAGCCTTCGAGCAAAACCGGAAATATTGCAGAATATTCTTCTTTGTCTTTCGGCTGTTCCCGTTCAGGGGTCGCCACAGCGAATCATCTGCCTCCATCGAACCCTATCTTCTGCATCCTCTTCTCTCACACCAACTAACTTCATTTCCTCTCTCACTGCATCCATAAATCTCCTCTTTATTATTAATATTAATTTCTGCAAATGTATGTGAAGTGTTAAAAAAATATATTATTTAAAAAAATTTAAATCACATGACGGCGATCTTTCAAACTGCTGTGCAATAAATCGCATAAATTTTTTTTTTTTTTAATCGCAATACGAACCTGTGCAATTATTTTATTCACACAGTCAGGAATTGATGTAGCTTGTCTTGTTTGATTTAGTTAAGTATCTGTTTATGATTTTAAATAATTTTGAGTCGATAAATAAATAAACATCAAACAAATGTTCACTTGTGTATTTACACTCCCCGATACAGCAGGTGGCAGTACTTGGTTTGTGAGCCTCCATTAAACGAAAGATTAGAAGAGTTACCCTATGACTAATATTATTGAATGTATAAGAATAAATAATTTTTATCAGAAAGAAATATCGCTCTCTCTGCCCTTCCTACTTCATCAGCTATGACTGTGTAGGTCAGAGGATGAGATTTGCGCGTGCAGAGCTCACATTGGGATTTCCGAGAAGAGCCAGCACTGATAAAGTCGTGTCTAAACAGACTGATGTACTTCCGTTCTCAGGTACGATCGGCTGATTCAATCCGTGTCCGAATTCGCTGCGACACACTGTGACTAGCCAAAACTGAACTACAGATATCTCTAACTGTCTAAATGCAGTTACAGCTAGTCAAAAATAGTTGCTAATATGTGTAATGTTTATCCTGGATAGTCAGATTTAGCCATTAGATGGTAAAATGGCAACATCCTCCTTTCATTTATTTATTTTTATTTTAAAGAGGAGCCCTTCTATCATGTGAAACTGAATTTCTTTTTATTTTTATAGCAGCTCGCATCTCTTGCATTTACTGCTTCTCAGTACACCGCTCTCGCAGAAGCAGAATAAACAGGTACAGGAGCAATAGCACGAGAGGGAACTGTCTGCTACTAGTTAATCAATCGTGGATGGCCTCGTTTTCTTGGACAGATTTTTAAAAAGGGCCCAGACAGGCCATCACATTAATAATTTTTCAAATCAAAACTACGGGCCTAAAGGATGCACATACAGTATTTAAATTTTTTTTTTTTCCTTAAAACAATGGGTCTCACAATAAATAAATGAGCTGATGTTACAGAAGATTAATCGACAGCTGTTAATGTGCGAGTTCATCCAAGCTGGACTTTAATCAGTATTAAGTACTAGCAGTAAATGTTTGCATATTAATATTTATGACTGTGCCGAAAACTGGCAGCGAGTTGTAGAGACGGCAAAAGCAGTTCTACAGCTGTACTGTGTTGAGGTATATATATACAACGGAATTTCAGCATACAGATGACCTCCCTTATAAATTGAAATTTTGCATCGGCATACAAAGCATTTTCGACATACGAACAAATGAATGAAAGTTTGTTCGTTTGGCCAAGTTGTACGTACATCCGGGAGTCGTTCAAAACTCGTTCACGTCATTGGAAAGCCAAGTAAAGCAAGTTCAAAAATTTTTATATTTTTTGTGTTTTTATTTTTTTTTTTGCATTTTGTGTAAGATTTAGTGAGGACATATCACCACGGGTCCCAAGAAAGTTTCAGTTGATGAAGTCGATAAAGATGTATCCAAAATTTTTTTTTTTTTTTCGTGACTTTGTCCAAAAACTGAGGTTATTGTTCGCTGATTTGTCAGGTTTCAATTTCTTTTTTGGTGACATGATAGTAACTGAGGAGGTAGACAAAAACAAATCTATTATACGGAGCGATTTCATAGGCCAGAGACTGCAAGATTAACCAATCAAACATACTGCTACATTTCATCAGCCTAAATCAATACTACGACCTCGGAAGATAAGAGATCAGTTTACGTTGTGTTACTGCCAGCTGTACTTGAGTTTTTGTGGGAAATGCGTTGCAGAGGATGCTTCGGGTCACCCTTTGACACACTGGACCCATTACAGGATAATCTGGCACTCAGTACTGACAGCAGATGTCCAATTTCCTGACTGGAAGACCACACGCAGTACAGATGGGCAGACATGTCTCAGCCGCCCTCATCCTCAGCACTGGAGCCACCCAGGGTTGTGTCCTGAGACCCCTGCTGTATTCACTGCACACATACAGTACGACTGCGTGGCCACTACCAACACCACTAGGATATTCAAGTTTGCTGACGACACCATTGTGATGGGGTCTGATCACTGACATCAATTAGACGGCCTACCTGGAGGAGATTAGAAATCTGAAAACTTGGTGCCAGAGAAAGCACCTCCTCCTGAACGTCAGAAACTCTACTCCTGCGCTATAGAGAGCATTCTGACAGGAAACATCACAAAATGGTTTGGGAACGGCACCATGCAAGACAGACGAGCTCCACAGACGGCGGTGTGATCAGCTGCCCCAGCAATCGACTGTTCTCTCTGTTCCGGTCAGGACAGCACATCCGTTCCCTGAGGGCCAACACAGAGAGACTGAGGAGGAGCGTCTTCCCGCAGGCTATTCAGACGCTCAACTAGAACACCACATGTGACTCATCGGATTGGAATTGCTTTGTTTTCTTCACACCTGTGTTGGAGCACATTACACCACACTACCAACCACACTGCACATTTGCACATGACACTTATGTTGCACATTACTGGTTCTTATTTACATATAAATGAGGACTAACTTTGCACTTTAAAACATGGACAATACCACTGCTGCCGTCACACACATCATCTCATTTCAAAACTACATGGTTCAACTACTGCTAAGTTTTTGATACATTTATATACTCCTATTTTAAATGTTATTTTATTGTAACTGTATATTTTTAGAATTCATTTTGTACACTTTTTATCTAGTAAGAATTTCACAGCATGTGTACGTGACAAATAAAATTTGAACATAAATAAAAACCATGTTTTGGGTTTTTTTTTCCCACAAATTTACACAGAACAACATGAATCTTGCCCAGTATAGATGGAATCTGTACCTCATGATAATATTGTATCGCCTGGTCTCTGATGATTCCAGCCCCAGTTATTTATTAGACATAAAGGCAAAAGATCTATTCAGTTATGAATCGTAATTCAAAGAGTAATTCACGTATCGCCACACTGACTCCAAAATCGATTTATTTTACAACCTTACATTTATAATAGATCTGAACAGGTCAATCGGACCCTGACCAGAATTGACTGGTTTTCAGTTTGATTGGCCATGACCGGTGATCGATATAAACGACTCTGTACCGAACGCAGAAGCTTCAAGTGGCGCAACAGAAATGCATTTTTATGGCGTTACATTCTCAAAAATCATGTGCATTAAAAGCCTCCGATCTGCCTTTTTCTCCAAACTCTGTGAGCAAATTAGTCTCAAACCCACTCAATAGACACACTTACACTAGTCTCAAAACACCGCAAGCACTAAATAGTCCAAAAAAAGTATTATATAAATAATATTATTATATTAGATATATATGAAATCACTCATTGTTGTCTTTTGAGCCTTTGGAGGCATTTAAGGCGTTTAAGAAACATTACCAGTTCTTCATAATCTAACAGGTAAACTATTGACACATTTCCTCCCGTCAGGTAGGAGTGTATTATTTGATAAGTTATATTAATTATGGCGGATGATAGAGATACTGCTCAGTTAAATGTTAAACTCTTGTATTTGAAGTTAGTTTGTATTGTTTAAATGCTGCACTTGGTTTTTAAGCGAGAAAACTAATGTTATAAAGAAAGAGCTACATTCAATTACTGATTCAACTTTTTAAAAAAGTTTAAAATGTTAGTAAAATCAGGTGAAACTGTAATATCGGTATAGTTATAAAATAGCGAGACTTTCAAAGTTTAATCGAATCGGCACCCGAGGTATCGGGATAATATCGTATCAGGATGTGATTGGTGTGATTCCCATCACTAATATTTATCATCTAGCATTTTAGATTCTGAAAATATTCCATGTATCAAGTTCCTTCTATGACGTCACCTGGTGACATCGTGCTTGACATACTTTCCCCTGAAAAGAAAAAAATGTTGTTTGAAAGGGAAAGTTGAATTCTTGACTTGACCAGACATGCTAACCAGCTAATAGTTCCTGATTTCAGAAAGGTTTATTACGATATAAATAATAATAATAATACATCAAACTATTTTGGAATTAACACACATAATCTAACTGGTTAATGAAAAGCTAAGCTCAGTTAGCTAGCGAGCAGTTCACACCAAGTGCAGGGTTTAGCTTTAGCCTTTAGCTCTAAATCAGTACATTAGATTAAACATGTTATAGAATAGATAAGTGTCTCAGCAGGTCTCAGACAGTCTTCTAACCTCTTCTTGTTTTTTGGTCTTCACTTGTTGACGCCGCCGAGACACCCGAGTGATCACAGTCCCGTCCACAGCTCTGTCTGTTACTCTTCTTTATACTGTTTTAAAACTTTAAACACGCTCCTAGTAACAGTCGTCTTCTTATTCTTTCTCTTCTTTTCTTTAAAAATAAAAAAAACTATACCTTTATATCTACACGCTTATACAATCTGCTCCGCATGTATTTAGCAGGACCCATTTCCTTCTCTTTTGTCAAAACATCCTTAAAAAGCCCTGTGGTCTGTTTTGAAATCCGTGACGCGCCATCTAGTGGTTGGTCACTGCAATAGCACGACTGCTTACACGTTTAAACATGGCCGCTGAACAGATAGATAGATGGGCAGTCAGACAGATAGATAGATAGATAGATAGATAGATAGATAGATAGGCAGTCAGACAGATAGATAGATAGATAGATAGATGGGCAGTCAGACAGATAGATAGGTAGATAGATAGATAGATAGATAGACAGATAGATAGACATATAGATAGATAGATAGACAGTCAGACAGACAGACAGACATATAGATAGATAGATAGATAGATAGATAGATAGATAGATAGATAGATAGATAGAATTACTGGTTTAGTGGTTGGCAATGCTGCCCGCATCTCCAGGGTTTGTGTTCGATTCTCTTCTCAGGTATACTGTATGTGCTTCTCCCTGTGCTTGGTGGGTTTCCTCCAGGTGCTCCAGTTTCCTTCTAAAGACATGCAGATTACCCTTACTGTTTTTCCCAAATTGCCAGTAGTGTTTGAAAAGGTTTATGTGTGCTCTGTGATGGATTGGCACCCCGTCCAGGGTGTACCGCTCCTGGTGCCCTAAGTCTCCTGGGATAGGCTCCACGGCCTTGTATACAGAATAAACCGGGACATAGACAAGGAGATGATGTTCATTATACTCATGGAATACTGCTTCTTTTCATGAATGCATAATACAGTATTTGTTTAATTTTTTATAATGAATCAGTAGCTAGTCATATACACTATAAGGGCAAAAGTATTTGGCCAAACCTGAAATGACATTGTATCCAATCAATCAAGCAAATCAATACAAAGAAAGTATCACAGGCTTGGGCAAGATGAAACATAGGATCCATTATGACAATCCTCTTGCTGCACATAATTTCCAACTAGGAAATAAATGTTTGAATAAATTAATGAATAAATTAATGACTGAATAGTGACTATAATATATACAGTATACTGTAGGCTATATAAAATACATAACATATTGATATTGATCATTAATTAATTAAAAAAAAATTTTTTTTCATTATGAATACACAAAAATTATGTCATTCTGAGATTTGATTTCCCACTCCTGAGGTAAGTTAACCACACAACATGAAGCTGGAAGCACACAATTATATTAAATATTTTTGTATGCTATGACATTACAATTTTCCTTTGCTGAACCCAGACCTCACTTACTGTTTGCCCATAGCCATGATTCAAAAGTCTCAAGGTCGTTCAACACTTTCTTTTAAGTTGTCCTTCCACATTTTTCACCTGTTTGTGGCTGCTGTTCATATTGTAGTGGCTATAAACCTGAAAAACTATAAATATGCTTGTGATGTGCATGAAATTGGCAACTATACATTTATAGTTATTGTTAGAGTTCCTCAGTTTGAATGAAATAGTAATAGCAGTGAAACTACACTGTACATATTTGCACAATTTCTCCAGTATTGTGACACTGAGTTCATCATCAACCCATTGCCTTGAGTGCTTTCGTTCTGTAGCATGGCACGAGTGCTTGAGAGTGTGCATTGGTCTCCTCATCAGCAAGCGTCACACTACAGGTAAGAAGTTGCTGTATATTTATCTCTCCCTTTAAAATTACAACCACAACGTTAGGAATGACAAATAGAAAGTCATGATTTTCATTCATAATGTGGTCAATGGAATGTTCCTACACAAGCTAAATGACAAATTATTTTGGTACAACATTTGGAAAACCTACACACCACAAATAATATTTGATGCCCAATAAAGATAGTGATTTTTTTTTATACCATGAACAAGGATTGAGCAAGCCTTCCTATGGACCATTCTAAAGGCAACATATCTTTGGCATATCTTTACAAAATTTCTATCTTGAGCCAGACTCCAACAGACACCTTTGTTATAATATATATTTTTTCCAGAGTACTTCTGAACTGCGTGAATGTTGCTCATGTTAAGAAAATATTGCTGCTATTGATATTTTTTTCCAAAAGTATATTGTGGATGATCATTAAAAAAAATTATATTATATACATATGAAATACACAAATTAAAAAAAAAAATATATATATATATATATATATATATATATATATATTTTTTTTTTCATTTGTGTATTTCATATAGAAATACACAAATGATAGAA
>JAQMYJ010000021.1:12772948-12795792 GCA_030014305.1 Clarias laeviceps | reverse complement strand
GTGTGTGTGTGTGTGTGTGTGTGTGTTTGTGTTTGTTATATATATATATATATATATATATATATATATATATATATATATATATATACACAGTATATATATTCATTTCATGCTGCTCATTCTGTGCTAGGAGGCCTGAAAAAAAAAAGAATGAATAAATAAATATTTATTCATTGTTTTAATTTTATTTTTTCCGTAGAGGTATTTATTCCCATTTTAATGACCATGATAAGACCTCTGGTCAACATTCACACGCTCATTCACATACTATGCTAAATTTCTGTATGGGTAAAGAAAGATAGCTGTGGATGTTCTAGCCTAAGAACAGTAGCTATACACACAAGTCTCAATTAGTTAAAAATAAAAAAATCAACCAGTTTTATATGACACATACTGCTTGACTCTAGTATGCACTTATAGAACTGTTCTTCCTTTCCAGCCTTTTTCATGTTTTATGCAAATGTCACCTCGGGTTTGCTCGTCAGGGACAAATTTCTGAATAAAAATTTACATTTCACATCTGGAATTCTGTAAAGCTCCTGTCCATTCTTATAATAAATAAAATAATTAAATTGAGCAGAACGTCTGCAGGAAAACTACCACAGCTTCTTCAAGTTTCTTTTTATTAAAAAAATGTATAGTTAACTTGTAACGTTTAAAATGTAATGTTAATCTATAGTTAATCAAGCTTTAGTTTTTGACTGTTTGCTTTACAATATATCACATATATGGCACGAAGGCATGTTTATCCAATGTGACTTTTGCTCCTGCCATTTCCATTGTTTTGCTTTCTGATTATTAATTAATTGCCCAGCTCTATTAAAACAGGAAGATGGTTTAACAATCTATTGAACACCACCCAGAAGAATGACACAAAAGCACTTTTTGGTCTGTACTCCACCTATGGACTGGACTGCATAAGGAAAAGCTTCCAGTATGAACAGGGGGAAAAAAAAACCTTTGTGCTTTAAAAATTATTTAATCACAAAATACATTGTGGAGGACTGTATTTAGTGTTTCCTGGATTCTTTAGTTTAAACATCTGGTAAATGATTGCATCAGCACGTCCTCATGCTTTTTCAATCATTTGAAGTTTTAGGCTCTGTTTTCTTTTTCTCAGAACGTTTGTAATAAAAGCATGTAAAATCATTTAGGTGCAGTCGTGATTATGAAAAAAGCTGTACAGTTGATTTTAAGTATTGTTAGTCCTTTTGAAATCACATATTTACATAATTTTACAGAAATAGGAAATTCTGTACAAGAAGGGTATAAAACAATTGCTTACGGGTAAAACACAGTATTTATTAAATTTTTCAAGTTATACATACGATACAGAAAATGTGTGTGCCAACTACCTCTGAAGTTTATGCAACAGGGAAATGACCAATCTTGCTTTCCTAAAAATTTCAGGCGTTTTGTAGAGATGATTTTATACATGCCCCTAAAAGTGCCATTTTTCAGCATTATACTGACTGTCTGGTTTCAAACAATAATAATTTAAAATGTACATTAATCATATTTCTTTACAAATATTGATACTAAAATTGGTGTAAGCTTCTATAAGCATGTGAATTGTAAAAATTATTGCTTAAATAAAAGCATTCCGTGCAAAATTAAAGATTTTTTTCTGTGTCCGTAACCATTTCAAATTCATGTTACATGAATTTTTTAACGATATCTTAACAATTTGGCATTTTAGAATAATAAATTTTTTCAGGTTTATGTCTTTTCATGTGAAATATAAATTGGCCAAGTGTTATCTGAATGACAATTAAGATCATTGAAAAGATTTTAATTCAAAACATTACGGACACAACACCTCAGTGACACGCTTTTAAACACCAGTATTTTGGCCGTTTTAAATGTCTAAGTAAAAAAAAAATTAATAATACAAAAATAATATAATATTTTCCCTTCTCAATTATAAGCATCCCCAGTAAATGCCTATGAGAAAATATTCATAACTCTGTAATGAACAGCTTCAGGTTTTAAGTACCATGGAGTTCACTGATTCACATTAATCCAGAAAAAAAAGTGATATTTGATAGACTGTTTTTAAATGGAGTGGTGTGCTGGAAATAAATACTTACATGATAAGATTATTTTTTTAATATGTATAAATTACCTTATCATATCAAAATATTGATATTGGCAGCATAGTAACGCTCACTTACTGCAACAAGCTGAAATTATTCATCGATTTATTTTATATTTATCTGGAGGAGCAACGAGATAGTGAAGGTGTGGACCAGGTGTAGGCACCGCCTTTGTTATCTTAGGCTGACAATAAGGGTTATTGTGATTGGTTAATTTTTTACCAGATTGCTGTGTGATCTACAAATATTTTATTAATTAAATAAACCTGGTTTGGCTCCACACTTAATCCCTTCTGCAGCGGCGAAGGAACCACTGATTGGCTGCTGAAGAGGTGGAGACAAGAATTTAATACACAGAATCTAGTTCAACTTCAGACGAAGTGTCACAGCCCTGACACAGATCCCTCACAGGTAAGAGACGATGCTATGAATGACTGATCAAAATGAGAGAATGTTAAAGAAATTTTAGTTTTTATCTTCAGTAGCTGCTTGTCTGAGCCATTTTGTGCCATTTTATTTGCTCTTTTTTTTGTAGTTATGGGGTTGAAAACAATTCTTCGTATTTTTGTTGCATCCCTTCTCTGTGGTAAGACTCCAGAATTAGACACATAATTTTTCATAGCATAACAGTATTGTGATTATAATTATGATTATTATTACTAATTGACTTTAACAATCTCAAAATGTCTTAGGGCCATGTGCTGCTGGGCCTGCAGGGAAACAGTTTGCAATATCATTTATGCAGAATTATAAACCAGGGAATACAGGAGGTCAAGCACAATTCATCGTAGAGGTCTCAAGCCCACCGAGTTCTCTCTTAAGCACAAAGGTGAAGGTGACTGCCCTGGGAAAATCCTCTGAGACGATAATTCCGCCAGGAAGCGGCAGGGCTCTCCAGCTACCTGTTGAGGTAGAAATGATTGGAAGCGCAAGAAACAAACAGACTGTCCTGGTAGAAGCCGATCAGGACATACTTGTGTTGTCACTTAACTCTAAGCCTGACTCAGCTGACACGTCAGTAATCTACCCTGTCCAAGATTGGGGGACGGAGTATTATATCTATACTCCACAAATGGGTCCACCTGACCAATATAAAGAGTTCTCCATTGTCAATCAAGGCATGCTAAACACTGTGGAAATTCAGTTAAGCGGTATGGTGACGTTCGAAGGGCAGCAATACCAAAAAGGCAGCACACTTGTTGTCAATTTGGATCCATTTGAAAGTATGCTAATCCAAAGTAAAGAAGATTTGACTGGTTCCAAGGTTTCTGCCAAGCAACCCGTGGCAGTTTTTACAGGACACAGCTGTACCTGGTATTTTACTGACTGTAATCACGTGTATGAGCAACTACTCCCTGTAAGTAGCTGGGGCAAGGAGTTTTTAGTTGCAACTCTTGCATACACAAAACCTTCATACAGATTCGATTCAGTAATCATTCAGGCCTCAGAGAACACTGAAATCCTAATCACTACTCAAGATGGTGCAACTTCTCCGAAACAAATGGTGGCTGGAGAAACACTCTATATCAACCTCCCGTATCCAAACTCACTGAATTTGATGAGCAATAAAGGAGTTCAAGTGCTGTATGAGTTTAACGGTGGAATTAACCAAAATGGAGAAAGTAATGATCCCTTCCTCATTACTGTCCTGTCGATAGACCGCTTTAGCACCTCATATGCACTGGGAAGTCAACCTGGCTTTACCAATGAAGGTATTATTATAGCTCAAACCTCAGACTTGGGAGGAATGACATTAGATCAAAATCCACTACCAAATGACCTTCAGTGGTCTCAAGTAGGGAAAAGTCAATACTCCTGGACACAGATTAGTTATGATGCAGGCACAGGCTTTCAACAAGTCTCCCATCCAGACTCAGCTTTTGCTCTATACAGCATCGGTGCAGCAAAATACAATGGATATGGATCTCCTGCCCTTGGTGATCCTCCAGGTAAGGAAGTACAGTTATGAATTTAATTACAGAAAATACTTTTCCAAAAACTGTAGATTGTCATGAGTCATGAGTTATATCATCATGACTCAAGCAATGATCCATGCACCATTTCTTTTTTCTGACTGTCAAATTTTAAAACGTCCAGGGAAAATATATAACTGTCTGGTTAAAAACTAAGCCAATTATAAATGTAAGAATAGAGACAGAAGAGACAACTGTTTGAATGCTGATTTCTCTCGAAAACGTCTTAACATTTTAAGCATTTTAAATCTGACTTGCACAACTATCCCCTGGTTTGCAAACAATAGAAAATGCTTAATAATCAGACAAGAATACAAACGCTTTTAGAGAAACAACATTAAATGAACTAATTCTCCAAAATTAATTTCAGCTACTGTTGGCGACTGCTGGGTCATGGGAGATCCACATTACCGTACATTTGATGGCATTTACTACAACTTCATGGGCAATTGTACATATATCATGGCTAAGAACTGCCATGTGGACAGTTTTCACCCTGCTTTTGAAGTCCAAACTGAAAATGAGCGCCTTGGAAGTTCGAAAACCGTCACTGTCAACAAAATCATTGTCAGTGTTTATGGTACAATCATCACAATTGTCCGCCATGAGACTGGGATTGTACGCGTAAGTATACACTATAGAAAATGTGTGGTGGGTAAAGTACTGTATAATTGTACCCCTATTTCATATCATGACTTTCATTTGCTAACTTTGTTCAGATCAGTGATTCACTCTGGTACCTTCCAATCTCCTTGGACAATGGCAAAGTAACTCTTCATCAAAGTGGCATGTCGGTCATCATCAAGACAGACTTTGGACTGTCAGTTCAGTATGACTGGGATCAATATTTGGTGGTGAAAATACCAGGAAGCTTCATGGGAAGAATGTGTGGCATGTGTGGAAACTTCAATGCGAAGAAAGAGGATGACCTCATCACTCCCAGTGGCAGTGTAGCAGGCAGTATTCCACAACTTGGAATGAGTTGGAGAGTGCCTGGTTTGCCAGGAAATGCCTACTGCACTGATGATTGTGTGGGCCAGTGTGAGAGCTGTCAAGGAGAATCATGGTTTGAACGTTTAGCTGCAAAGGCCTTCTGTCACTTGGCCACACTTCTCACTGAAGGTCCATTCAAAGATTGCCACTCGGTTATTGACCCCAAGGTTTTCTATGAAAATTGCCTTTTCGACTACTGTATGGGAAAAGGATACAGAAACTTCCTATGTAAAACAGCACAGATTTATACAGATGCTTGTCAGCGATCTGGTGTCCATGTGCATAACTGGAGACACCTCATTGGCTGCTGTAAGTATAAATGAGCTATATCATAGATTATAAAAATAGATGCGTACATTGCAGTCACAATCATAATGCTAATTTTTGTATGTAGGGAACTGTTTTCATGGATGTTGCATTATATCTGATGATTAATTACACTGAATTGCATGGAAACATTCCCTTCTAATCATAGTGATTGATAGTTTTGTAGATAGAGGTTGCCGGAATATAAAGACAAATCATGAATATTTATGTTTGACATGCAAAAGAGATGTTCTTATGCAAAAGTAGTTATATTTGGGGGTAGCTCAGTGATTAGGGTGTTGGTCTACTGATTTAAATATCCCAGGTTCGAACCCCTGCACCACCAAGTTGAGACCTTGAGCAAGGCCCTTAACCCTCAACCACTCAGCTCTGGATAAGGGTGTCTGCCAAATGCCAGAAATGTAAATGAATAGCCAACTAAATGTCTCAAATTAGAATTGGATGGTGGATACAACATATAAGCAGAGACAGTTCAATGTGACTTATGAAGTGAGGTTCAAAGTTCCTTTTTTATCTCCGCAGCTAACCCTGCATGCCCAGCAAACAGTCACTTTGAGGCTTGTGCCTGTCCTGCTACCTGTGAGAACCCCACTCCTTCTGCTGCATGTAAAGCAAACTGTGTAGAGGCTTGCGTTTGTAATGACGGATACTTGTGGAGTGGAAACAAGTGTGTCCCTACAAATCAATGTGGCTGCATGTACCAAAGTGCAGGTGATGATCGTTACCTACAGGCTGGAGAATCCATCTGGGCTGATGAGAGCTGCAGCACAAAATGCACGTGCACCCCAACAAATGGTCAAGTTGTGTGTGAAAAAAGCGGCTGCCCAGGTGGCACAGAATGCAGTGTAGTCGGAGGGAACCGAGGCTGCCATCCAGTCCATCAGGCCAGCTGTAATATCTATGGAGATCCTCACTACACCACATTTGACAACAGCACATATTCCTTTCAGGGCACTTGTACTTACACTGCTGCTCAGGGCTGCCTCCTGGAGGGTACAGATCTCACTCCATTTGCAGTGATAGTAGAGAACGCAAAGTGGAATGAAATACAATCCAAGCCAAATGTTTCTATGGCCAAGGTTGTGATTGTGCAAGTGTACGGCCTGACATTAATGCTGCAAAGGAATCAACTATATCAGATAATGGTTAGTACAATCTGTATACTATACACTGTACACTGTGGTTTCAAGTATTTAGCTATTCCAGTAAACAATCCCAGTGATTCACATTTCAAGTTGTTGTTTATTGTATACCATCAAAAATAATAATTCACTCATTTAAATTTAATTAGTACATGAATAAATTAAGCTTTTTCTTTTAAAACGAAGATATGAAGATTATAACATATATGAACATAATATGAAGATTATAAAGGTAAAATAGGTGTACTTTTAGAACTTTTTATTACATCTTAAAATCATTTCTCATTTTAATATGCAAAAAAAAATTGCTATGTGCCAGTATATCAGTTATAATAACTTAAAACACAGGATTGCTTCTTGATCAGATTTGCTTTTTACCTGATCTAGTCCATTGACATTATAACATTGTGTAACAGCACAGATCATATAAACTCAGCACACAGACACATATATGATGTTTTGCGTAGCTTGACAGCAGAAACTGACTCTCATACTCAGTCCTGATACTTCTACTTAGATCATACTGAAAATTTAGATTAATGCATCCCTAATTACAAAGGTAGAATTTCGAGCAACTTTCTTTTTAATTTTCTTACTTATTAGGTTAGGTATGATGAAGAGCTAGTTAATGGGAAATGGTGTTAATCTCCAGCAGTCAGAAAGTATTGCACAAACTAGAGGCTTGTCTCTTTTTGATGACGTTTTGTTTTTCTTGATTTCTTGCTGACCAAGTTAACTCAAATGTATAGGTAACTGTACTACCATGGCAAAGTTCTCCATTCTGTCTTGGGAGAATAGAGACTCTTGGCAAAGGTCTTCATTCTCCCGAAACAGAATGGAGACCTTTGGAATTTGGAGAAAGGAATGTGGAGACCTTTTGAGGAAAGGAATTACTGTGTATAACAAAATGGTTAGTTAGGTCCATTTGATCTAACGATATAATAATCAAATCCAGAATCCTTCACTTTTTTATTCTATATTTTAGGTTAATGGATTATTAACCAACATTCCAGTAAGTCTGGACAATGGAAAAGTGAGGGTGCAGCAAGAAGGCAATCAAAATGTGATATTAACAGACTTTGGCCTGAGAGTTGCCTTCGATATGATATATCACGTCATCATTACAGTCCCAAGCAGCTACGCTGGAAAGACCTGCGGCTTGTGTGGAAACTTTAACGGTAACAAGCACGACGAGTACCTGTTCCCAAACGGCAAGGAAACCAAAGACATCAAACAGTTTGTATCTGCGTGGAAGGTACCTGTTCCTGGTCTTGGGTGTGATGATGGCTGCAGTGGTGACCTCTGTCCAAAGTGTCCTGATGCTAAGAAAATTGCATTTGAAAAAAGCTGTAGTATTATTACCAACCTTGAAGGTCCATTTGCTCCATGTCACAGTGTAATTAACCCTGAATCCTACTTCAAAGATTGTGTCTACGATGTCTGCATGGGTGAAGGAAATCAAAATATGCTCTGTCAAGACATTGCTGCATACATGAAAGCCTGTCAGAACGCCGGCGTTAATGTTCAAAATTGGAGAACACCAGCATTTTGCCGTGAGTATGAAGCAAACTTGTAGAGAGCGATTAAGAGCCATAAGATGTAAGGAATTTATAGATTTCTTTTCCTTAATCCTTGCAGCCTTATCATGTCCTCCCAACTCTGTCTATGAAATCTGTGTAAACGTCTGTGATGCACCTTGCCCTGGCCTTACTAGTATAATGGATTGTAATATCCAGACCTGTGCCGAAGGCTGCATGTGTAAACCTGGATTCTTTAACGACGGGACTGGCTGCGTCACTTCAAATCAGTGTAGCTGTTATGAGAATGGACACACCTATAAGGTAAGCCGAATCTGTAGTAAGAGTGACTTACATTTTTATCTCTTTATAAGGTCAACATCTGAGCAGTTGAGGGTTAAGAGCCTTGCTTAAGGCTGCCAACAGTGGCAACTTGGGGGTGGTTGGGTGTGAACCTGGGATCTTCCAATCAGTAGTCCAATGCCTCAAACACTAAGTGACCCCTGGCCCCCACTTTATAAATAAAATTGATTTGAAATAAATAAAGCATTAGCAAAAACAAGTCCAGGTAGCTAATAAGCGGTAATGAATCATATCTCTCTGCATTATTGTTATCATATTAAGTTAGGTCTTGAATCTTAGCTGCTGCTTTTAGCATGATAAGAAAGCTTAAACAAACATCTAATATGAAAAATGTAGGCAAAACAGACAAAAAAATAATGAAATAAAGATTATTGCCGAGAAAGTGTAGTGTAGGGTATGGCAGCACGGTGGCTTAGTGGTTAGCACCATCTCTTTGCACCTCCAGTGTCCGGGTTCGTTCCCTGCCTCAGGGTCTGTGTGCATAGAGTTTCCATTTTCTCCCCGTGCATGATGGTACTCTGTTTTTTCCCCACAGTCAAAAGACATGCAGATTAGGCTAACTGCGTCCCCAAAATTGGCCGTAATGTCCTGTATAGTCCCTATTTGGACTACAAAGGTTCCTAAATAGATGGACTGTATAGTATACTGTATATGCATATCTATTAGTATAAAAATCTGATAATTGTGAAAGTTTTTTGCTTTTATTATTACTTGACCATTATTTTAAGAACATTTATTTTTATTGAAAGGCAGGATTATAATCTTAGAGATTATAATGTTCATACATGAGTTCATACATGTTGAGGTACATGCAGCCTCATTCATATTTCAATCTGTGGCCTCTTGCTACATCATGCAATGACTTTCTGTAGCCAAGAAATCGACATTATTACTATGTTTAAACGTTTGATTTCTTTGTTTAAAAAAAAAAAAAAAAACTAGACTGTAGAAGTGATTAAGTGTTAAACTCTTCTTTCAGATTAATGAGACTGTCATCACAGATTCTTGTAAGGAAAAGTTGACCTGTCATGCCTCTGGTGTAGTAAGTCATGAAACCATGGAATGCAATTCTTTGGAAGTTTGTGAGATACAGAATGGGGTTTTGGGCTGCTATCCGAAACCTAATGGTGAGTAAAAGCATTTTTCCTCAAGAGTTGTCTTTCTTAAAGGTTTAGAATTAGCATGTGAAATATTGTAACTTTTAATCTTCCCACAAATACTCCACAATACTATTATAACTGTAGTATGTACATTAAAATGAATGACTGAATGAAATACTTAAAAAGTAAATAGTTGACAATGCTTATCTCAAGGTTTATATTTTTTGTGGATAAGATGATGAGTTTTCATCTTTTCCTTAAATTGAGTTGTAAGTGGAACAGATAAATGTTTGGTCAGCTAATTGTTTAAATTACGTTCATACGTTGAACTCTAAAGCCAGGAGCAGGGAAAACAGGGAAACACTGAATGATGACCATGATGAAAGGGAAGGATGACCATATGATGGTTCTAAATAATTAAGTTGCCAAAGCCAGGTTGTAAAACATGGAGTAAAATGATTTTGAAGTAAAGAAAACATGCTTTCGGTGCTATATTTTACTAGCAGCATGCACATTTTTTCAGCTTATAAAAACCATTGCACCAATAGATTTAAAATATAATTTTGTGAAATTTATAGCAATGCCTTAATTAGGGACATCTCCTTGTTAATTTTTTCATGTATAAATTCCAAATCATTAGTACATACACGTCTAATCCTATTAATTATTCTCCTAGCTTCACCAGGCATCTGTTATGTCATTGGAGATCCACACTACCGTACTTTTGATGGCGATTACTACAACTTCATGGGCAACTGTACTTACATCATGGCCAAAAACTGCCATGTAGACAATGATCATCCAGGATTTGAAGTCCAGGCCATAAATAAACGTACTGGAAGCTCAAAAGCTATTAGTGTCAGTGGAGTCACCATTCAAGTCTATGGTCAAACCATCACTATTCTCCAGCATGAGAGTGGACTTGTCAGAGTGAGTTGTTTTATTTCTTTTTTCTTTATTTCGATTGCCAATATGTTGGTATTAGCAACATATTCAATCTTACTGTTTTAATATTTACATTTTCATACATTTCAGATCAGTGATTCTCTCTGGTACCTTCCAATTTCCTTGGTCAATGGCAAAGTAACTCTTCAGCAAAGTGGTCTGTCAGTCATTCTCCAGACAGACTTTGGATTGTCAGTGCAGTATGATTGGGATCAATATTTGGTGGTGAAAATACCAGTCAGCTTTACAGGAAGAATGTGTGGCATGTGTGGGAACTTCAATGGAATTAAGGGCGATGACCTCATCACTCCCAGTGGCAGTGTAGCAGGCAGCATTCCCCAACTTGGAAAGAGCTGGAGAATACCTGGTGATGCCTATTGTACAGATGATTGTGTGGGCCAGTGTGAGAGCTGCCAGGGAGAGTCGTGGTTTGAACGTCTAGCAGCAGAGGCCTTCTGTCACTTGGCCACACTTCTGACTGATGGCCCATTCAAGGATTGCAACTCTCTCGTTGACCCCAAGGTTTTCTATGACAATTGTCTTATGGACTACTGCAGGGGAAAAGGCTTTAAGAATTTTCTGTGTAAGACTGCAGAGATTTATACAGATGCTTGTCAGCGAGCTGGGATTCGTGTCCACAACTGGAGACACACCATTGGCTGTTGTAAGTTTTATGAAGTGTGTGTATTCATCAGAAAACCCAAATCTATGACCTCAGAATGTAAAATTACAAATTTAACAGCACAAAAATATAGATATATTAGGGCTTAGTGATTAGCACTGTTGCCTCGCACCACCTGGGTCCAGGATCGATTCCCACCTTAGTTCTGTGTGCTTGGAGTTTGCATGTTCTCCCCATGCTTGGTGGGTTCCTCCTGGGGGCTTCGGTTTCCTCCCACAGTCCAAAGACATGGAGATTATGCTAATCGTCATTCTTAAATTGCCCTGGTGTATAAGTGTGCCTGTAATCTGCGATGGATTGGCACCTCGTCAAGGGTGTACCCCTAGGTTTAGACTTAGGGCATTGGATAGGCTCAAGGCGCCCTACGACCCTGTATACAGGATAAAGCGGTATAGGCCAAGAGTAAGATGGTGATAGATATATTTTGGCTGCAAATTCACCCCCAAAGAACAATCTTTGAATGAAATTACAGCTGGAAGTTTTTTGTGACATGTCTTTTTGTGGCTTCGCATTTCTGGATCCTTATGCTTTTACACATTTTGGGACGCAACACGTAGGACAAACCTGCTTAAGCTATGTCAGATGTGTTGGAGATCATAAGTGAACAGCAGTTTCAAGTTTTACAACGAGCGCTTAAAGGTGTAGATTGAGGTTTATGTTTTGACTAGGCCATTCAAACACAACCAGATTCTTGGTTTCAAACTGATAGCTTTTGCACTATGCTTACTTCCTGTTTAAGAGGCTAAATCTCCAGCCTCAAGTCTATTTGACCATATTTGTTCTAGGTTTGTTCTTTTTTAGCACAATCCATCTTGCCATTAACCCTGTGCAGTTTCCTAATCACTAGTGCCTATTTAATTTAAAGTACTCCCATTACATAATGCTACCACCACCATGGTTCACTGTGGGCAAAGGACTTCTCAGAGTCATGAGCAGCCCAACCAAAGCCAAGAAGGCATGCTTTTTCCACGTCTTTGACAAGTCTCCAACATGTGATTCCATATTGATTTTTTTTTATAAAGGTTTTCTTCAATATTATGAGCTATTTTGTGGAAACGCATGGCATATATTCCCAAATAATTAATCTTAACATTCAACACTAGAGATTATGTAAAATATAAAGGGGTAAATTCCTATGCATGCTGCTATAACTTGTTGCTGTAGGTATCTGTACATTGCTTTTGAACCAAAATGTGTTGATTCACCGAAATCCTTTATTTTTTTATTTATTTTTTATTCAGCTGCTCCGGCATGTCCAGCAAATAGTCACTTTGACTCCTGTGCTTGTCCTGCTTCCTGTGAGAATCCCACTCCATCTCCTCAGTGCAAAGCAAACTGTGTAGAGGCTTGCGTTTGTAATGAAGGATACTTGTGGAGTGGAAACAAGTGTGTCCCGAAAAATCAGTGTGGCTGTGTGTACAAAAATGGAGGTGATGTGCGTTACTTACAGGCTGGAGAATCCATCTGGGCTGATAACAGTTGCACCAAGAACTGTACCTGCAACCCAACAAATGGTGAAATTATTTGTGAAAATGCACAATGCCCGGTTGGAACAGCGTGCAGTGTTAAAAATGGGATCAGAGCCTGCCAGTCTGTCTCTCATGGCACCTGTAATATCTATGGAGATCCTCATTACAACACATTTGATAACGGCACTTATAACTTCCAGGGCACTTGTACTTACACTGCTGCACAGGGCTGCCACCTGGAGGGAACAAAGCTCACTCCGTTTACAGTCATAGTACAGAACGAAAGATGGAATGAAATCCAAACCACTCCGAATGTCTCTATGGCCAAGGTGGTTGTTGTGGAGGTGTCTGGTATGACATTGGTCCTGAGAAGAAATCAGCTACATCAGATAATGGTTAGTATAGCCTTCTTTGTAGTTTGTGATACTGTGAAAAGGTTATGAAAAAATGATGGACCAAAGCATTCACTGGAACTTTCCTTTCAGGTTGATGGTGTCTTAACAGCAATTCCTGTAAGTCTCAATAACGGTGAAGTGATTGTTCAGCAGGAGGGCTACAAAAATGTAATCATTACAAGCTTTGGTCTAAAAGTGTCCTATGACATGATTTACCATGTTACTATCAGAGTCCCCAGCACCTACCTTGGAAAAACCTGTGGCATGTGTGGAAATTATAACGGTAATAAGAACGATGAGTTGCTGTTGCCAGATGGGAAGGAAACCAAAGATCTCAGCACCTTTGGAGCGGCTTGGAAAGTGGCTGTCCCTGGTGTTGTGTGTAATGATGGCTGCAGCGGTGATTTCTGTCCAAAGTGCTCTGAAGTGAAAAAACGTATATTCGAAAAGGACTGCAGCATTATTACTGACCCTAAAGGGCCATTCGCTGCCTGTCATCATGTAATTAACCCTCAGTCCTACTTCAGCGACTGTGTTTATGATGTCTGTACAAGTGACGGAGATGCACATATGTTGTGCCATAGTATCACCGCGTACATGATTGACTGCCAGGACTTTAAAATTCCTGTGAAGCCCTGGAGATCACCAACATTTTGTCGTAAGTGTCAAGTGGATCTGTAGAGATCAGTTATACTATGGTTAAATCTAACAATATTGAATTGACATAAAAAGATTTGAAAAAAATATACATTTAATCAAAAGGAAACATAAACCATGTAATTCTTTTTTTATTATTCATTCATCATTTCTGTTACATTCCCCATGTTTTTTTTTTATCAACTGCCAAATCTAAAGCCTAAAACCACCAGCATTACATCATACAAGTCAGCCTGTTAAAGTACAACAAAAATACATATAGTTTTCTCATTTAATCATATTTTGACTGATCTAATCAAATCTTGACTTTTCTCATCTAATTTTGTTACCTAAACCCATCAAACTCTTAAATATTAACTTGTTACTAATTTCATTAACTAATGATAAATTGAATCATTTTTTAAAATAATTAAAATGATAATTTGATTATTTTTAAATTCTAATTTGAATCCTTTTTTGGTTTGTTGTAGCTCTGAAATGCCCTGACAACAGTGTTTATGAAATCTGTGCAACGGCATGCAACAAACCTTGTCCCGGCCTCACTGACGTCATCAAATGTAATATTCAGACCTGTAATGAAGGGTGTATGTGTAAACCAGGATACTTCAGCAATGGAACAGGTTGTGTTCAAGAGAATCAGTGTAGCTGTTATGACAGTGGGAACAGCTATAAGGTAAGTTAAAACCTCTGATATGCTAAGGATCTATCCAGTGAAAGTTCAAGGCACTTTTTTAAGTCGCTCTGGATAAGAGCGTCTGCCAAATTCCTAAATCTAAATTTAAAGTAATACTTTTCGGGGTGTTCACTTATGGTTTGCTATAGGTTTGCTTTATGCTATGGTTTACACAGTTTATAACACAAATTATCTCTTTTTGTACAGATTGGCCAGGTTGTTATCACAGACAATTGTCAAGAAAAACTGATATGTCAGAAATCTGGTATTGTCAAACACGAGAGTATGCAATGTAGCACTGGAGAAGTATGCCAAGTAGAGAACGGTGTTCGTGGATGCTACCCGAAACGATGCATGTTGGAGTCTGCAGGCTCATTCACCCTGTTCAATGGAACGGCTTGGACCATCCCATTTATGGGAGCTTTTGACCTGGTGAAAGTATGTGACGATACTGCTATGGGCATTTGGTTCCGTGTAGTGGCGGTGTTGCAAGAGAGAATTGGACTCTTCACTCCTTCAGCTGTTCACATCTTCTTTGAAAATGTTTTTGTAACTGTCATTAACCAAAATGAGATCTGGGTGAGCGGAAAAAGTCCCATCACTAAATAAAATCAGACATTAAATTGTTACAGAAATGCTAATTTCCAACTAATCTTCTTTTCTTTCCGAAAACATTTAGTTCAACGGTAGAAAGATGACTCAGCCTACGATGGAAAAGAGTGGAGTAATCATTAAGATCATTGATCAGTCAGTTATCATTGAGAAGGCATCTACCCTTAAATTGTCCTTCAGTCTATCCCAAGAAATCATAATCACAGTGGACGAAGGAATCGCTGACAAAATCTGTGGTGCCTGTGGAAAACTAACTGGCTCTATTCCTGGTCAAAGCATAATGTTCTATATGGATCAATTCAGAGCTCTTGATTTTCCCACTTGGTGAGTAGCAAAATTAAAACAATATGGCTGAATGTTTGTAGGCATCTGACCATCAGACCCACATGTGTTCCTTGTCTAAACTGTTCCAATAAAGTTAACAGCACACAAATGTATAGAAAGTGTATGCTTTGACAATTTTCCTTTGCTGGAGCTAAGAGGCCCAAACCGGTTCCAGCAAGACAATACCCCTGTACACAAAGTGAGCTTCATGAAAACATTGTTTGTAGTAGTATCCTGCACACAACTCCAGGTTCAATCCCATTCAACACCTTTGGGATAAACTGAAACTTCTCTATCATAAACCTCAGCATACCTCTAGTGGCTGAATGAACACAATTCCCCACAGCCATGCTCCAAAATCTAGTGAAATGCAACGGAAGAGGGAATGTAGGTTTTTATAACATCAAAGTAGGGAATAAATCTCCAGTAGGATAAGCATATGAGTGAAATGGTCAGGTGTCCACAAACATTTGGCTCTATACTATATCTTGTTACAGTACGAAATGACTGAACATAAATATAAAAAAAAAAAATTACCTTCTGTTAGAAATATTATGTATGTATAACAAGGGAAACATTCCTTGTATTGGTCATGTGAATGATGTTGCTGTCTTTTCTGTCCCTGCAAGCACTTTTGCTGGACGGTGTATTTCTGTTGTTGTTGTTATTATTATTATTATTATTATTATTATTATTATTATTATTATTATTAGCAGTAGTAGTCGTAGGAGGAGGAGAAAGCAAAAGAGGAGAATTAAAACTTGTGTGATATACAGTATACAGTACAGTCAAAAATAATACCTTTTGGGTTTTTTTTCAGCATCTCATGATGGGGAAAAGACATGCTTTTTAAATATTGCCATCTGTGAACATGAACCAGGCAAAAATGTTGAATAGTATGCTACATGATTTCTTAGTTGATCTTCTGAAATGATAAATTGAATAATTACAATTTCCTGAAATTGTAAGTCAAAATCAAAAAAATAAATAAAGCTTTTGCAATATGATATGTCTTTCTTGTTTTGTTACCAAATATCTATCTATCTATCTATCTATCTATCTATCTATCTATCTATCTATCTATCCATCCATCTATCTATCTATCTATAACCAAGACAAAGACATCAGGAAGCACAAAACAAGACAATTTATTACCTAAAGATCACCTTTCCCATGCTGAAGCATGGTGGTGGCAGCATCAAGCCCTGTTTCTCATGTCTCTCTCTCTCTCTTTTTTTTTTTTTTTTTTTTACAATAAAATAAAATATGCTTGATGATGATCTTAATATGCATATTATTGTAGAAAATATAATTATTATAGGAAAGACGTATGCAGATATTTAGACATTTGATTACAGCTATTAACCAACAGGAATGAAAACACAGGAACAATCCAAATGTTGATCATCACAACAAATCAGAACAGAACAGCAATCAATAAGACACTAGTATAAACAGATTACATAACAACACATGGAACTGGCCAGATGCGAGACACAGAAAACTAACTAAGGAAGCTTAAATATTGACACTAATCAGGGAACTCAACTACTTCTCTAGTGCACTTTGAAATGAAATCATCTATTATGTCAAATTTGTTTACCATCTGTTGCCTCACTAACTTCAAAGTTCCAAACTGTAACTTCAGCACAAGAATTATCTTGGGTTTGGAAAATGCTACCTAAACTACATAGTGTCATTATTAAGAATTACAGTATGTTCTGGTACTTGTTTTCGCTTTCTTTATTCCAGTAGAGGGAAATGTTATGTTTAAAACTTTAGAACACAAAGACATTTTAGACGGCCAATGTAAAAAACATTATTTTTTGGCATGGCTATGCCGTAAAGCCATCTACATAAAGACATTGTATAAATGCTGGCCTACATAGCAACAGCCCACAAATGTTGAATACCACAAACATGATACAAATAGGCAGCCTTTCATGTAATAATATCACAAACATGTGGGAAGGTGAAAATCTTCAGCTTTTACAATTTTAATAACTTTCCACAAATATTTAGTAACTTTAGGTATTATTACATTTTATTTTATTTTATGCTAATTTTTTACTTTTTTGGGGGGCATTCATTGAGGGACAGCAAAGGAAGGATTTCATTGTACTGGGGGAACATGTTTCTTTACTGTGCATATGACAATAAAATTTTAAACTTGAAACTATCTATCTATCTATCTATCTATCTATCTATCTATCTATCTATCTATCTATCTAAAAGACTAATGTCAAACCAATGCTGTTATTTAAATACTACATATACTACTAATAATTACTAAATATAATGAGTCCTAGTCATGATCTTATAATTTCTTCATTTATGTACATATTTATTGCCATTATTTAAATATATTTATTTTTTTTTATATTAAAAATACCACATTTATTTTATTACACAATTAATAGTAGACAACTTAGATTATACTAATGCATAATTATAAAACCTATTCATACAGTAGCTGGCACTGTACATCAAAGCGTTTGCAAGCTAAATCTAAATCTACAGTATATGCCAGTCCTTTAAACAAAATATGCAATGTATTAAATGATATTTTTTTCCAACATAAATTATTTTTATTTATTATTATTTATTATGATATTGAAAAGATCAAAATGAGAAATGCAACTCATGAAGAAGATGGTAAAGGCTTTATTCAGAAAAATAATGAAAATATGGCATCATTACCTAAAATAATGTAACCACTGAGTAAAATTGTGCAAAATCTTTGGATTTGGATCTTAATCATTGCTAAAAGATTACTATTTGTCTGCCTTCTTGAAATATGTAAAAAATTGCATTATTATCCATAAAACATTCAATTTTAACGAAATAATTTGAATGAAGCTTAATATAAGGTCCTGTTTACAGTATGCATTATCATTTAAAACATACAGTTTAACAACGTAAAATTTATAGACGGGCTGTACAAAGACAATTAGCACTAAAAAGGGCTTTGACTACCGACTACACAAAATGTCCTATGTTTAGAGCTTAATGTGACTCTACAATAATAAGCAAAATCAGCATTAAGAATGTTAACTTAATTTTTGCACTATGCAAAGTTCATAAAAGCTGGAAATGACATGCAGTTTCCTATGAATTAATATATTTGTTTGAGGTTTTTATTTTATGCTGCTTGCCTTTATATTGATATTGAATTAGTTGAAACATCTTGATTCTTTATACCAGTTGTAAACAGGGCCTACTAATTTTCATCATTTATTCTTTAAATCCAATGATTAAAAAAGCAGTTCCAATATGCAGATATGCGCATGTCATTATATCAAAAGCACATTTAACAAAGGGAACTTGGAAAGTCCAGTGCTCTCCATTTGGCCATGAATTCTTGAATGCTTTGAGGCTGGACAGCAAATATTTTGTCGTCACTTCCACAGGCTCCACACACCTTTGGTGCCATGCCATCACTCACACTCACTTTAAGCCCAAGTGAAAGACTGAAAGAGACTCTGAGGATACCCTTCTTCTCAATAGTGAGTGAATCTTCAACCAACTCAACTATCACTTCATTTTTCAGCTTCTGTGGCAGAGTGAGAAGCTTTCCATTGATCTGCAAAACAAATGAAATATATTTTTTTATATTTATTGTTTCAAAAAAACATTTGTTGGAATTATTACTAATTAAGAGTAATTATGAGCCTGCTGAAGGATCTTTTACAAAGCATAAAAAATATGCACAGTAAAAGAATAAATAAATTAATAATGTGCATGAAAAATTTCATTTTACATTTTTTAAAAATATTTATTTACATTATTGCTCACTTCCTTGTGTGTATCAGTAAATCACATCACTTTGTCAAATTCAAAAAAACATACTCAATAAGATTAAAATGGGTAAGTTATCTTGTGTCTACGGAAATTTTGTTTTTTCTTAAACAAGAATGTATATTAATTATTATTACTGATCATATTAATCATAGATTGTGAAAAAGTTAAGCTTAGAAATAAACAACTTGCAAAGAACAAAGAGTCTTTTAGAATTGCCTTTATTTGAAAATTTATATATTTTAGTAATGCATAATGTGTTATTTATTATATGTGATTATAATTATATTAGATATTACTATAGTCTGATTAGGAGCATGTTCAATACAACGCTGTACAAGTAAAAATTATAATTTTATCTAGGAAACCTACCCAAGTGGACTGCTTGTTGGTGACGGTAATGATAACTTCTTCAAAGTAGACATACACAGCCACAACACTGTTCTGGCTTCCCAACACCACCACCACTCGGAACCATTCTGCTTCAAGAGCACCATTACAGGCTTTCACTAAATCATAGGCTCCTATAGACGTGATGTTCCAGGTTTCTCCACTAAAAAGGCTAAAGGAGCCGCCAGTCTCCACCATGCACTGCCTTGGGTAGCATCCACGAACACCACTCTTAGTGGTGCAGACTTCACTAGTTTCACAACTCATGTTTTGGCGTTCTATTTTGCCGGCTGGTAGACAGGTCAAGCGTTCTTGACAGTTCTCAGTGACGACGGTCTCATGGAGCTACAAATGTAAAAGTGTTGGTAACTAAAATTGCATTGCATTGTGCCTACTTGCAATTATTGATGTCAGAGTTGTATTTTTATTTACTTTATAGGTGTGTCCTTTGTCATAGCAGCCACACTGATCTGCTGTAACGCATCCAGTCCCATTGTTAAAGAATCCAGGTTTACACATGCAGCCTTCAAGACAGGTCTGGATATTACACTCCATTACACCAGTAAGGCCAGGACAAGGTGCATCACATGCCTTTGCACAGATTTCGTAGACAGTGTTGGGAGGACATGATAAGGCTGCAAAAGAGGAGAGACACCCTTAGCATCAACAGAATAGGGAATACATTTCCAACTGAAAATCATATAAAATTAATGTTGCACTTACGACAGAATGTTGAGGTTCTCCAGTTTTTAATCGGGACGCCAAAGTTCTGGCAGTCACTCATGTACGCAGCGATGCTGTGGCACAGCATATGTTCGTCTCCCTCAGTCATGCAGACATCATAAACACAATCTCTGAAGTAGGAGTCAGGGACGATTACTTTGTGACATGCAGCAAATGGACCGTTAGGGTCGGTAATAATACTGCAGTCCTTTTCAAATACATGTTTTTCATTTTGAGGGCATTTTGGACAGAAATCACCGCTGCAGCCATCATCACACACAACACCAGGGACAGCCACTTTCCAAGCCGCTCCAAATGTTTTTAAATCTTTGGTTTCTTTTCCGTTTGGCAACATCAACTCATCATTCTTATTACCGTTAAAGTTTCCACACATGCCACAGGTCATTCCTGCGTATGTGCCAGGTACTGTGATGATAACATGATAAACCATATCGTAGGCCACTTTTAGACCAAAGTTGGTAAGGATCACATTAAAATCACCTTCCTGATGAATGATCACTTGACCTTCATTGAGATTTACAGGGATGTTGGTTAGGATGCCATTAATCTGGAAATGCAAGCGGAAATGCATGATGACCTCATACATTACATTATAGTTTTTTAAAATAGAAGTTATTAAATATGTTTATAATTTGCTAGAGCCACATGCTTGAGGAAGTAGTAAATGAATACTGTGTATTCTTCTCCAAACTGTTGGCACAATTTTGAAGGTACATAATTGTGTAGAATGCCTGTATGCTGTAGAATTACAATTTCCCTTCACTGGAACTAAGAAGCTCAAAACTGGTCTAGCATGCACAAAGTGAGCTCCATGAAGCTATGGTTTACAATGGTTGAACTGGAAGAGCTCAAGTGCCCTGAATGAGTGCCTAAAATGAAAACCTTTTGGGATGAACCAGAACACCAACTGTGCCTCCAGGTCTTCTTATCCAAAATCAGTGTCTGATCTCACTAATGCTCTTCTAAATGCATGATCACAAATCCCATCAGGTATTCTTTAAAGTCTAATGGAAAACCTTTGCAAAAGTGTGGAAGATATTTTAAGCGTAAAGGGGGAATGAGGTGTTCGACAAGCACATGTGGGTGTGACAATGAGTTGTCCACAAACATTTAATGTCTACAGTGGTACATATGCTTATAACCCAGTGTTGATTAACTGTTAAAACTCATGATAAAGCAGTGATTCTGAACTTTAGTCCAGAGAATATTTTTCTAAAAATATTTATTCTAAAAGCACTAAAATATGCAACTCCAGGGTCAGAGCTAAGAAAACATTGCTATAGACTACTTTTCTTCAAGATAATACTGTCCAATACTGTGATTTAAAGATGTGTTGTTATTTCAAATGCATAAATGATTGATATAGTAACTTCATAAGTTTGATACAGGATGGTTTACAAGATTGATTTTCCTAAAATCTTATTTAAAAATTATATATAAAACAAATATAATGAAGATTGTACTAACCATGACTTGATGTAACTGATTTCTTCGCAGAATTATAGTCATGTTAGACACCTCCACAACAACCACCTTGGCCATAGAGACATTCGGAGTTTGTTGGATTTCACTCCATCTCTCGTTCTCTACCACGACTGAAAACGGAGTGAGGTTTGTTCCCTCCAGGTGGCAGCCCTGAGTGGCAGTGTAAGTACAAGTGCCCTGGAAGTCATAGGTGCCGTTGTCAAACGTGTTGTAATGAGGATCTCCATAGATATTACATGTGCCAGTTGGAATTTTGTGGCAGTCTTGGATTCCTTTAACGACACTGCATGTGGTTCCAATTGGACAACTTGTGTCTACACATTGAACCTGACCATTCGTCGGGTTGCAGGTGCATTTTTTGGTGCACTCATCATTACCCCAGATGGTTTCTCCAGCCTGTAGGTAACGCACATCACCATCATTTTTGTACACACAGCCACACTGATTCTTAGGGACACACTTGTTTCCACTCCAAAAGTATCCATCGTTACAAACACAAGCCTCTACACAGTTTGCTTTGCATTCAGGAGATGGAGTGCGATTCTCACAGGTAGCAGGACAGGCACACGACTCATAGTGACTGTTTGCTGGGCATGCAGGGTTAGCTTAATAGATGAAGACAAAGAGACAAAGAAGAAAAAGTTTAGATAATGTTATGCATTTTATGTAGTTTAAAAATAAATAAGTGGTCAGAACAAATATTTTTTTAATCTATTGCCAAGAGAATATGCTTGGCCATGCACCTGGCTAATGTTATCATTTTGACCTAATATGTCATTATTTTTGTAACCGTTGTATGACCTTCTATCAACATTCACAAGCTCATTCACACACTAAGTGCAACGGTACACCACAGCGCCCCCTACACGGGCACCGCATGACACTAAGGGCAATTTGGGAATGCCAATTAGCCTAGTCTGCGTGTCTTTTTAACTCCCCAGACTTAAATTAATATAGTCCCATAACAATTCATTTTAAACTGTTTGAATTTACTTGCAGTAATGAACTATTCACCTCGAAATAAATTCATAGCATTAAATTTTTTTTAACATTCCAGGGCTTCCGTATAATGCATGTACTTTCACATTATTTTTTAAACTGATACTTACGGCACCTAAGGAGGCCTCTCCAGTTGTAAACATGTATACCAGCTTGTTCA
>JAQMYJ010000021.1:12724138-12751726 GCA_030014305.1 Clarias laeviceps | reverse complement strand
CAACACAAAGATGATGGAACCATCTTTCACATGTATCACAGGAGATCTATATAGTGAAAATATTTTAACAATTGTTACTATATACACACATTTTTCATAAGAATATTAAAATTTCTTCAACACTAGAACCAGCCAAACCTGTTCAATTTATATATCTTAGCTTATGTAAAAGTAAATCGACGTTTATATTTGGTTGTACGTGGTATTACATTACATACCAGAGTCCCTAATAAGACTTGTGGCAATCTGCCACTGACAATTTTCCACATCTGCTTGGGTAAACGGAAAAGAGACGTTCTCTTGGACCAAAAGGTCCTGTGCAAACGTTTTTTAAAATAATAATTTACCAATAAAAATAGATTTTAATGAGGAAGCACCCCATTGTTTATCATGTCTGAGTAAGATAAATAATTGTTTACTTAACATAATTGCAAAAACACCACAGGATGTGCCGTCTGGTTGGTGTGAATGAGGCACTGTGTCACATTTCCACCTCGACACATTGATTTCTTTCTTCCTCATCAATGCTCTAAACAGTAAATACATGTTTATGTGTAAGAATATCTTTCTACACTGCAAATAAAGTTAATCTGGAATTTTCTTCATAGTAAAACTTTATCTTACCTAATTTTAATTAGTTTCACAAATGTGACCCCTACAGTACATGACTTAAAACAACTAAAATGATTCTGTTCACCTGCAAATTATTTGCCTACCTGGTTGCATCCACACACTTTTTTTTTTTTTTTTTTGTGCTAATTTTGCAGGAGTTTCACCCAACAGATCCAGCAGGAGTGTCCTCTTTTCCGATGGATATATTACCTTTGCGCAATAAGAAAAGGGGAAAAAATGAATTTAGTGGATATTTAATAGAATGCACACTAAATAGTACTTTGAAGTACTTAATGTTAACTTAATTTAAATAAGTCACTTCATCTGGGAATAGTACATATAATATGTCAATTTATATATAGAATGTCACAGAAAACACTTACAACCAGAAACCAGTGATGGTGTTCATTGACCACACCAAACAGCAGCTTTTAGGGTCCCACTAATTAAAGGTGGATAAATAATCTTAGAACTGTGACCATCTACACCAAATTACAATACAGTTATTTGTTTATGTGACAAGACTACTAACCCTAAATCCTGGAATTTTCCCAGTCCATACAGATGACATGGCATAACTATCAATATGAAGGACTTTCTCCAGTGACGTTTTAATTGTGCTGCTGTTCAAGCATGGCCAGGTAGGTATTGATGACCTGGTGATATTGACTTTTCTTTACCAACATACTGTATTACAAGTAAATTTTTTAAAGAAACATTTATTTACTGTTCATATTTGAAAAAGTAAAAGACCATGTTTACCTCACTCTCTAGCTCCAACCCAGGCTTTAATTTACTAAATGTCCCAGTAAAATGCCTTATGGCCCAATTTTTGAAAGCAGGACATGGGCATTTAAACCATTCCAAGCATCTTTACCATCTACATGAAAAAAGGGCACAAATGAATGCATAAAAAAACGTAGTGTTTAGGAGCACTGTTTCTTCTAGTAGTAAAATTTAATACTCAAATTTTCGAATATTAGGATACACACATATACAGAGGCAAGAAAAAGGACATGTACCTTTTGGAATTTCATGGTTTTCTGCATAAATAAAATGTGCCTAAAATAATAAAACAGAAATTATTGTCTTTCATGTCTTTATTTAGAACAACTCTTAGTGCTAGTGGAAAAAGTATGTTAATCCTTTAGTGAATAACCTCAAAAAAGCTACTTAGAGTCAGGTAGCATGAAGTCTTGTTAAGAAAGAGTTTGGAGGTGTGGACTAGAGCTACTTTGACTGATAACCATTTAAGCGTCTTGATCTTGCTTCGCATTAGAAGAATACATTTATGTGAGCCATGCCTCGCCAACAAGAGCTTTCAGAGGATCTATGACCCAGCATTGGTGATTTACATAAAGCTGGAAAGGGTTAGTTACAAAGTGAGTTTAAAGAAATTTACCATTTTACAGTTAGACAAATGGAGACACTTTGGAAATGGGGCTACTCTACCAAAAAATGAGCGCACAGTCAAAATGACCGCAAGAGCACAACGAAGACTCATCAGTGAGGTAAAGAAACAACCCTGAGTGACTGCCAAAGATTTGAAGGCATCATTGGAACTGGCTACCATCTGTGTTTGAGTCTGCAGTATGTAAAACATTGAACAAGTAGGGGGTCCATGGCAGGAAACCACAAAGGAAGTGGCTGCTTACTAAAAAACATTGCTGCATTGCTGAAGTTTGCAAAAGAACGCATCGACACTCCACAGCGGTATTTGCAAAACTTTGGTGTGTGGTATATTGAATACATGCCATGTTCAATGCTATTCTTCTAATCGTGCTTTATCTGAAAAAAGGGTGTCCTGTGCCTTTAAAAATCACTTCCTTTTAGTTGGCATACCTGAGTCATGACGTCATCGCATGCGTCCATAGGTGGCGCGCATGTGGTGTGGTTCATTCCTGTTAAATACAGAGTTGAGGAAGTTATCAGTGCTGCGCACTCCCTTATTTCTTTATTAAGAAAAGAGCTAAAACAGTTCTGTCAGGAAAAAGGGGCTAAAATTCCTCCTGAATGATGTGCAGGACTGATCCACAGCTACAGGAAGCACCTGGTTGAGGTTATTGCTCCCAATAACCAATTATTAATTCCAATTTATATATTTCCATCATTTTAAATGTTGAATGAGTGTGTTAAAAAAAAAAAAAAGACATGAAATATCAGAATGTCTTTTGTGTTTTTATTTTAGGCACATTACATTTGTTAATACCCTTGACATAGATGATGATCAGATTGCATTTAATGACAAATTAAGGCAAAAAAACTTGAAATTTCGTAAGGTTTACATACGTTTTCTTGCCACTGTATACACAGACTATATCCACAGACACACACAAATATAAATATTGGGATAATTAATCTTAATTTTTATACATTTGTCCGTTGCCTCAGAGGCAAAGGCGGTGTTGTTGCTAGGGACGAAGAAGAGGTGCTGTTTTTTGGTCCTCAACCCAAACATCACTGATTCCAGATAGACATCTCACTTCTTCTCTGGGGGTTTATGGACAAGTTTGCACAGTGATCTGAAAAGTATTACATCATCAACAGCCAAGCCATCTTCTTCAAATTACAGTTCATCTTGTCATAAATGCATAAAACCTAAGGCATTCAATTTTCTTTCAAAAAACAGGCATTTACATTTATTTGTGTTCATTTTTATAAAGCATACTGAACCTTTAACACTCAGTAAACATCTCTAGGAGAACTACAATTACAGGTCTGTTACCTTTGTATAGTCCCGTTAATTTTTTCCACAAGACCATTTGTCTGTGAATGGTACAGAGCACAAAAACTGCGCTGAATACCAAGTGTCTGGCATAGTTTTTGATCTAACTGTTGAAAAAAAAGCAAGAATAAGTGTGTTATCTTTTAGAAAACAGCTTGCAAAATTATTTTTTAAAATATGACCTATTCCAACATAAATTACAACTAAATTTACAATTGTGTTTATTCACATGCTGTAATATTCCACAAACCTCTTTCACGAACTCCTGTCCATCGTCTGTGAGGATGCGTTTTGGTGCTCCAAAATGGTAAAAGGTTGAACTATGCATTTGGCCACATTTTCAGCCATTTTGGATGGGAAGGCAAATGCTTCAGACCATTTGGTAAAATAGTCTACCATCACACAGATGTACATATTTTAATTATCTGACTAATTTACCTATGAAGTCCATCACCACAATCTCATCGCCACAATCGTCATGTAACCTTAACGAAGTAGAATAAAAAAAAAAGTAAACTTATAGTTGTATTTATTAAGTAGCATTAAACAATATTTAAAATATATGATCAAAGTGTAGGGTCCAAGTTTGGAATCACCTCAATTCAACGAATGCAAAGAAAAGAGAATGAAACTACTCAAAGTACTTAGAAGATAATGTGTCGTGCAGTGATGAGTACATACACAGATTGTATTAGGAGGCAAGGCAGATTAATCCAAAACACAGTTTACAAAGCAAAATCAACAGAAGACAGGGCAAACTCATCTCAAAATGATGAATAAAGTTTTTCGAAAAAAGAAACACTTGCTCTACCAGTCAAGCCTCAATACCGCAAGTCATCAGGGAATACGTTCACTGAGGCAGAAAAAAAATGTACAAAAAGAAAACCAAATACAGGACATAACCACCATGAAAAATTAAATGACAACATTTACGATTAACCATTCAGACTATTACAATAAACCACGGCACAAAAGGTTTTAAGCACTCAGTAAATCAGCGTCTCCAACAAAGCCATACACCGATGCTTTAATTAGTCAGTCGCACGAATAGAACAGTAAAACAACATAAAAGGAATATACGAAACATTTTAAACGAGCAGATGAAACAGCAGCATTTGGAAACAACATCTACTTGAAACAAGGGAATGAAACAACAGGATCAAACAGCAAAAAGCTGCTTAGGGGATTGGCTTAAAATAATGCCATTATGTGTATGTGGAGTAAGTTCAAACATTTACTCACCCATTTATCAATGTCACGGATCATTCCAGGTCAGTAAAATCTCTTCCTTACGACAACCCTTGTTTTAACACAGTGGGCCCCAAAGGCACTGTCATGAAATTCCTGATAAAATTCATTCGCCTCTTCTGTGCCACAAACCAATTTCTTCTTCTCGCCAGTCTTCCCTTTTATATAATGATCCATCTGTTGAAAATAAAGTTATGTAGTAGAGTAACAAATGAATATTAAGTACCTAATGAATACTACCAGGCATAATATCATTTATATCCGTGTGTACAAAAGTTTAAATATTTCACACAATCATTGTGCACTTGTGATGTGTGTTTATTATGCAGACCCGGCCATTCATTCAACATTCTTAGGGAACCAGTGCTTATAAAAGCTTGTAATGTGTGTGAAAATAACTTAATGAATGTGGATTTTAAGAGTAATAGCAGCTAAGCAAAAAAATAAAAAAAAAGGAAAAAAAACTTCTGATTGTGTCATTTATTAATAACCAAAACCTGAAATCTCTATTTAATGTAGCACATTCCGGTCTTATTTTGCACCAAGCACTAACATGAACCAAAACAGCAAGCATGCTTAGAGAAGAGCTGTATGCGACCTACTGCTTTCCAATTGCTTGCAAGATGCATTTAACTGATCAATTTATTTTAATTCCCCCACACTCACCCAATTGTTTCATGTTATTTCATTTTTCATCATATACAGTATGTATACTGTGTGTGCGTGTGTGTATATATAAACAGGCACACATATATACATATATTCATTTATTAACAAAACAAAACAAACTGTTATGCACTAAAATGCCCCCCTGCCATGGATCCCCCCCCCCTACATAATCTCTATCAAATATCATATTACATAAATTCATAGGTTTATCATTTTCAAATGTGATGTTACTATTATAATGAGTCCTAGTCACGTGACAAATAAAACAAATTCTCATTTTTATTTGGTGGCACATTTATTTTGCAGGAGTTTGTCATGTAATACAAAAAAGTTTCCCCCTTAATAAACATAATAACTGTAATTGTATCTTAATCAGATGAAATATGACAGGATTTTGATGAAAAATTACACGAAAAGAATTTTATTATAAAATAAGCAATATAAAAATACACATGTATATGAAAATATATCTTTTTAATAATTTTTATTATGGAGGGGGGCGATCCCTGGCAGGGGAGCATTTTAGCGCATAACACCTGCCGCTGCATAAATTCTCTTATAATTTACCGTCAAATATGAAGTCCGTTGCCCTCCTTCTAATAAGATATTTTTGTGGTTTAGGACCCTCTGGATACAGTATGTACCACGTGATATATAATTCTCAGTTTCCTCGTACAGCCATGGATTTGTCTATCAGAGGATATAAATACCATAAGTCGCCAGACTTTCTGAAAAAAAATACATAAATCATGCAACTATAGAGCTTAACCTTTATGTTCCATGCTATAGTTTTTATAGTATAGGTTTTACATAATTACTTACCTTTTTAGAGATGTAAAAAGTAGCTACTTGCTCCAAGCTAATGTTGTTTAATCATTACATCCACGTGTCATTTGGAAAGAATTGCGGGTGTGTGTCTGCCAATTAAGGAAAATTAATCATTTTCAAATAATGTTCAAATAATTTCATGGTTTCACATAACCGACTACTTTCTTTTTTTTGTAAATATCTAAAACAAACCAATAATAATAACAACAACAAATAAATAAAAATTTAAGTAATGTTTGACTTGA
Source organism: Clarias laeviceps (assembly GCA_030014305.1). Lineage (NCBI taxonomy): Eukaryota > Metazoa > Chordata > Actinopteri > Siluriformes > Clariidae > Clarias > Clarias laeviceps. The sequence continues at coordinate 12,745,399 of JAQMYJ010000021.1, read as the reverse complement.
CATCACATCGTCTGATATGCAACTAATTGAGGATAATTGCTCTCATGTCACCTTAGACCTAAATCACCTTAGAAACTAAGTTAAGATTTAATGCAGGCTCCACTTTGTAAACACAGTTCAGCAAAAGTTAGTACACCTTTCTTTATTGACATTCAAATTAATTAATTAATTTAATGTTTCTCGTTATTTTTTTATGACCATTTAAATGCACTTGGGCATGGAGGATATAAATGATGCACATTTTTTCCCTACTACATTTTTTTAACTGTATATTGTTTATATTGTAATTATATTCCAGGTGAAACAATACTGCCCATAGGCCCGAAAGTGCTTTGTGTTCATAGGACATTTTGTAGACATATTTATGAAATTTAGTTTGTTTGTATTCTAATTGTTAACTTAGAAATCAATCACTTAACTGAGGTGTGATAGAACCATGCATTTCTTTGGACTGTGGCAAGAAACTGAAAAAAAAAACTCACTAAGCATGGGGAGAATGTGCAAACAGGCCTGATGTGGGAATCAAACCAGGGACCTGGCGAAGCAAGGCGGCAGTGCTAAGCACTTTTATTTTTTTTTTTTATTATTTAAAATAATCATGTAAACATTTCACTCCATCCAATGAACATAAAACGCTTTCACATTATATCGTTTTCACATTCTGGCAGTGTCCACATAATGTCCTTTAAAACTCGATAGACTTGATGTGTAAAAACTTGATAAAATTCCTTCATTCTTTCACATTTAAAATATTCATATAGTGCTTTAATGTACAATTCTCTTTTTCTTTTAAACACAGTCCCAAGCACTAAGTCACCATGCTCCCAGTTATGTTCATGTTAATATGCAGTTTAGTGACAATAGTGTTGGTCAACTTTTAATTAAAACAAACAAAACCTTTTGTAATTTCAAAAGTAATAGATTATTAAAATCATTGAAAGCACTAAAGCACTAAAGAAATCATCAGCATCTTCCCCTAATTGTTTCCATCCTTTTTTTTTTTTTTTTTTTCCTTTGCCAAGAGTACTTTATCATGGGCATAAAAGGGGCATAAATGGTCAGATTGGGCAGCACACACATGTGACCACATATATGCCTGTGGTACTATAAGTTCATAATATAGTTTAGAAATCCCAATTGGAGAATAATTAGGCATAGCAGACATAAGCAGGTATAATAGGTACAAGAGCTTCCTGAACATGTGTATTTCATGTATCTTATACAGCGATCTTATGTGTGCTGTAGCATTATCTCTCTGCTTAATTTGCTTTTGGAGACATTACTTCATGTAAAATCATGTCCACCAAACGCAGCAAACCTAGAGCTTGTGATGGTTTAAATGTTCTTTAAATGAGAAGATGCACCTGTGTGTATGTGTGTGCGCGCGCGTGTGTGTGTGTGTGTGTATGTATGTATGTATGTATGTATATATCTATTAGTCAGCAATTATGTATTTTGATAGACAACCTTGTGTGACTGCAGGGTCTGTATAGCCTCTTTTACAACTGAAAATATAAGTGTGACAACACAATGTGACAAAACACAATGCAGTGACTCTGGCGAGATTTTGTCTAATGTTTCTTCTCAAACATGTATTTTCAGTAAAGTGGAGCAAAAACATAATGCCAGAATAGAGACCCGTCAGATAAAGTCTTAAGACAATAAGAAGAAGAAGAATGCATTTTTTTTTATTTGCATTTAATTCGCGTAATGTCAACTCACTAGGTCACATCTATCTAAATAAACCCAAACTGCGTATTAAAAGAATCAGCACTGGTAGTGGTCCATTTTTTTATTACATTTAAATATGTCTACATTGGTAAATTAGCACAAATAAATAATGGGCTGTGTATACCACTGATTAAAACCACAATACAACGCATGTTATGATAAGTTTTGCGTTCGCGCGTGAAATTCTCCGTCTTTTCCATTTCAGGGATTAAAAAAAAACAATAAAAACATCAATTTTGGCCTTTACCGCGCTCCGTAGAAGCTCAGTGGTACGCGCATAACCTCTCGCAGATGAGCCTTCGGCTGCGTTCCATTCCGAAATGTACCTTACAGGGTGCTCCCTACGCCCTGCTCCGTTTGCAGGGAATGTCGGTGAAGGGAACTTCCTTCGACAAAACTCCACCGTTCGGAACACCCTGCGAAGTCACCAGCTCAGACGTCACTTCCTCCGTGCGTTACCAGGTAACATAAGCGCCTCGAAAACCTGTCACTGCTGCTGTGAAAATTTCACACTACGGACATTAAATATTTATTGAAACAAAAACTGATACCATTATAAAACATACTATTGAAAGGTGTATAACTTGTAAATAAATTATTGATAAATAATAATTGATTAAAGATTTACAGAGATGCATTTTTACAGATTACTAGCCTATATAATACTAATTTTAATCCTGATTAAAATAAAATGTAATTTTTTGTTTCCTTTTAATATGATGTCGTCCTCGATAATAATGATGATAAATATAAAAATCCATTTTCAAATTCGTTTTTTTTACGCTCCAGCAAAACGCAATGACTGATTTTTTTTCATTCCCTTTTCCGGTGAAGTGAACACCGGTTGTTCACTCGTTCGCAGTTCCCTTTGAACTGAATATTTTCGCTCCCTGCGGTTTGGAATCACACTTAACATGGCTGAACACCCTGTGTAGTGTACTTCGCAGGGTACATCAGGCCGTTTAGAACGCACCTTTCTTCTGAATGCGCGCTCCCTGCGCCGTTTTCACGGGGGTGGGGCTAAGAAAACGCATCCCGATGGGGTAACCAATTTCGACACAACACCGGAACGCAACAGGAGGGTTAATGTCCTGTCCTTTGCTGCCCCCCAGCGGACAAAAGCAAAAATATATATAATTATCCAGAAACCCAATTTCTGCGCCACTGCATTTCTGAACAAATACTAAATTAGGTTGATTCAAAGGGTCAACCCTTGAAGTTCTCCACACCTTTAGAGAAAGCCTAATGTTTTTTAAGTAATTTAATTTATAATATTTAAATTTCATGTTTTTATATAAGCACTGTTTTGTAAAATTAACAATAAAAATGCTATTATGTGAAATGCCATGTCTGTAGTTATCTGGAGCCAAGCTAGGATTACATTTACAATTATAAATATATTTTATAATTTAAAAGAATTGTCTGTTTATGAATACAGTGCTGTGAGAATGTATTTACCCCCTCCTAATTTATTTTCTTTTTGCAGATTTGTCACACTTAAATGATAGTGAGTGATGACCTTTAATCAAACTTATCGTCTGTACCGCTTTATCCTGTATGCAGGGTCATGGGAGGCCTGGCGCAAGGTCGGGTACATCCTGGAAGGGGTGCCAATCCATCACAGGGCACATATACACACACTACGGGTAATTTGGGAATGGCAGTTAGCATAACCTGCATGTTTTTGGATTGTGGGAGGAAACCCACCAAGCACACAGACCCAAGGCAGAAATCGAACCCTCGACCCTGGAGTTTCCATAAACCCTTTTCCCCTTGTAAAACAGAGCTTGATGTCATCCACTCGGGATATGGCTTATCAGGTTGGGGTTTAGTTCCATTTTCGGATGAAAGGAGACCACAACTTCAGCTGGATCTTCCTCCTCCGGGTTATACTCTGTCTCATCCTCAACCTTTGACTCTTCTTTCTCTAAACCCTCCTCACAGTCAACCTGGCTTCTCTCCTCCTGATCACCGTTAGTGCAGAGCTACATGTGCAGTATATATATCTTGGTCATCATGCTGCTACAGACTGAACTGTGATTAAGGCCTCACAAAGCTTTATATACTAGAGCTGCTAGAAGGTTGTATAACAATGTTGTAGTTTTGTGTTTTAACAGGGGTGGTAAAAATGATGTCGTCGATTAGGTTCCCATGCGGGTCGCCATGGAAGCCAAAAAGGGGAATACGAAGTGTGTGTCGGCTCGACGACATCTGCAGGTTCAGGTGTGGGAAGGAAGTGTAGAAATGTGCATACACTCTGTTTTCTACACTAATTGTAGTCTTACCGATTAATTTCCAACGACTGGTCATTTTTAACTGGGAACACCATAAGTGTACAAAAGTTCCATAAAACACACACATTTTTAGAAAAAACATTCCTAATTTATTTAACGTGTTCAAATGACATGTGTGAAGAAAGTCATTAAACCTCATGAGAAATGGATACAATTTACTGCACTTTTTAAGAGAGGAAACTTGTAAATATAGTAAACATAACATGAGGGTGAAGGGGGGGGAAGGAGGCAATTACTTTTTCACATAGGGCCAGGCAGGTTTGGACAGCTTTTTTTCCCCTTAATAAATGAAATCATCCCATAATAAATACCATTATCAAGGGAAAAATCTGTCCAATATTAATATTTGTGTAATATTATGAAAAATGTGTTGAATGATCTGAAACATTTAAATGTGACGAATAAGCAAAAAAAAAAAAAGGCAGCAAGGGGTATTTCAGCATCTCATCAATCTCTTTGTTGAAGTAGCATGTTGGCATTATAAATCACATTAAAAAAAAATTCACATTCATGTGTCTTATACTGTGAATAAACATGCAGCTGACAAATCTACGACTGTGGTTATGCTTTCATATCAACATGAACCAGAATCTTAAAGAATGTTTCCAACACTTTGTGGATTATCAAAGACATGAGAAAGTCAGGTCCTCCTGACGGTGTAAGGATGTCCTTCCCAGCATTAGTGTAGTGTTCCTAATAAAGTGGCTAGTGAGTGGCTGTTGCGCTCTAATGGATAGGGAAATTATTATACATGCGGCAGAAACTGGAAACTTCAGTATGTATAAGACTGTGAACAATTGCTGCCCCAACATCTGTAGATTCCTTGATGTCAGGAATGTGCCATGCTGTCATTCACGTGATTATTTGCATTTGCAGGTCACACTCACAAGCCACGTTCCCTCAGCCTGGGCCACGCCCAACATGAGTGACACACTTCACAGGATGTTTTGCATGGTTTTAGCCAGAATGGTTTAGTTTTATTGTTTTAAATGGACAAAGGGTGTTCAAATCAAACTGGGAATTTCTCATGAATGAACGTGTAAAAAGAATGACATTTACTTCAAAAGCACAGTACGGTGATGAGACTCTTAACCGCAGTAAAACATTTTAATGGTGAAAACGTTTTAAAGAAAACCGAACATCCATTTTTGACTAGGACTCCCGCTGCAGTCATTCCCATGAGCACATTCAGCCTGATCCGTGAAAATCGACAACTTGCAATAGGAGACGCATCTCACATGAAAAACAAGTCTGTGCTGCTGTAATTCGACACGTGTAAAATTACAAAGGGAAAAAAATTAGGAAAAGGGACTTGAACCAGGAAACGCTCACTCACTCATCGCTTTATCCTATATTCAGGGTCGCGGGGGACCTGGAGCCGATCCCTATTTGGGAACGCCAATAAGCCTAATCTGAATGTCTTTGGAGTGTGGGAGGAAACTGGAGTACCCGAAGGAAACCCACCAATCAAAGCAAGAACATGCAAACCCCATACACTCAGACCCAAGGCGGGAATCGAACCCAGAACCTGGAGGTTCAAGGTGACAGTGCTAACCACTAAGCCGTGTTAACCACCGTGCTGCCAACCAGGAAAACGGTTTTAAGTAATTCCATTAATAAATTCCATTCTACAGTATGTCTGAAAAGTTGTGGACGCCTGAACAGAACACTCGTCCTTGATAAACATCCCATTGCAGATTTAGTCATCTTAGCTGCTGGGGATTTGAGCACATTCACAGCCACACGTGAGGACGCTTGTGGCCACAGTCAGCTTTCCAGTTCATCCCAATGCTGTTGAGTCCAGTTGACGTTGGAGATGAGATCTTCTACTCCAACACGTTGTACTCGTAGAGTTCATTGTGTGCTGGAACAGGTTTTGGTTTAAGTAAAGGAATCAAAAATGCCTTTCTAGACAAGATTATGGCTAAAAATCAAATACGTTTTTCGCTGTATTTACATGTTACGTTATTTGTTAGGTGGTCTAAAGTCAATTCAATATTCAATTATTTATCACATGTACCTTACAGCACAGTGAAATGTTTTTTTTCCTATATATCCCAGTGAGGAAGCTGTGGTATTTAACAACGTGAAGGTTCAGGGCCAAAAGTGGTTTCTTTGTGGTGTTGGGGTTACAATTTTTCCATCAGTAATCCAAATAAAGCAACCCTGGATCATAAATAACGCTGCCTCCAGAGGCTTCCACAGTGGGCATTGTGTGATGGGTCCTGACATGGAAGGTTTTGCATAGCAATAAAATGCAACATGAAAAGCAAACATGAAGCCAAAGTCATTTGTTTTTCCAAAATCAGCCAAAATTTGGAATCATCACTAAAACTGAAGTTGATTGATCAAGATTTGATTAGTTTCAAGTCTAATCTTCGTAATCAGTCAGGTCACACACTGACTGAAGGTGAGGAAACATTTGAGCTTTAGATATAATGACCTTTAAGCTGTTTCACAACGAAGAAAAATATATTCTATATATGGGTCACTACATACACCCATGGACTTGGAAGTGAGTCTAACACTCACTTTCTCTCTCTCTCTATAGTGTTTATCCTGTACAGGAGGCCTGGAGCCGATCGAAGGGGACTCGGGGCACAAGGTGGGGTACACCATGGACGAGGTGCCAATCCACTGCAAGGCATGAAGGCACACACCCACACACCAACTCTATGGGGAATTTGGCACCAGCAATCAGACTACTCAGCATGTTGCTTGATTTTTGGAGGAAACTCCCCAAACAAGAGGTTGAACAACACAAACTCCACACACACATGCAGAGCAGAAGTGGGAATCAGAACCTCAACCATTTTGATCTTGTGTACATGCAGATTTTTTGGGGTTGTTAGGATACAATTAACCATTTATTTCTATTCCTCTTCACGCTGCTTTTTATATCGTTCACATTTTTTCATTTCCTGTACCACATTCATTAAGTGTGGGACTTTCAAATCGTTTTTAATGTGCTTTAGAAATCAATCAATCAATCTCACCCATCTGGTCAAAAACAAACTTGATTAAAAAAATGGTTTGGGGTGAAATTAAAAACCATGTTATTTATTTATTTTTTTAAAAATGCATAATTAAAAAGGCAGTAACAAAGTGATTATATATGCATTTTGGAATTTTCCAGTTAAAAACACACATTTCCCTTAAATCTTTTATTTTTCGTTTTTAAATGTTACCCTTTTTTCTCCATTTCTGATCTCCAGCTATGAATGATACTTAGATGCCACAAAATGAAACATCCGGCGGTGAGGCCACTTAGTTGTCTATAAAAAAAATTAAATACCCTTTTTATTGCTCTATTAAAAGCAGGCACAGTTCATCGTTGTTGACAAACGCATAAGAAATTTCAGTTCAGGCCTTGAATGTTTGCCGTGAGCCCTTAAAAGTGGAGTGTTTCACATGTAGTGGTTCAAACAAGGCAAGTGGGTTTTTTTCTTGTACACCAGTGACGAACATCGTGCCCGGACACAATACATAAGTGAACTTAAATATTAATGAGAGAAAGGAAACCACACAAATTAAAGGCTCTCGTTTTTTAAAACCAGACCATTTTAAGACATCATCTGTAGAAACTGTCCGAAATGCTTGCAGAAAATGGCGATAAGTACAGAAGTAAAAGAGACAGACAGACAGGTGCATCAGCACACACATTTACCACAGAGCAAAGATTACACTTAAAGGTGCCTAAATAGAAGAAAAATAAACAGGCTTTAGGGAAGGCCGATGTCTGGAGATCACATGTTGAGATCTGGGAGTGGGGGAGTGAACTGTACCTAGGCTTTGTCACAACCAAAGCAACACACATTGAAAGCCTCAGATGAAACATCCCAGGGATTTGGCACATGAAGAAAAGCACCAGTTAAAAAAAAAAAAAAAAAAGTTCAGACAGTTCAGGGACCAGAGCGGTGTTTAAATCGGCCACACTCCACACTCAGTGAACAGGAAACAACGTGGCATGGGATTGTTGAGAGCTTTGCTGTCAGAGCTGGTTGGTTCTGAGAGCTCGGCTTTAACAAGGGGGGAAAGAAAAAAAAAAAAAGACGAGGTGAAGGAAGTAGAAAGGAGATAGGAAGCAACGCCAGGGTAAATTACACGACTTGGACCGAATCAGAGACGTGAGATGAGTGTGTTGAAAAGGGGAACGGGGGAACGTCCTGGTCCGAGATGTTTAGAAATCGTTCAGATCGAGCAGGGTCTGGTCCAGAGTGGCATGGATCTTGAGGTTCTCCTCCTTCGCGTCTTTTAGCTTTTCTGCAAATTGAGAAAGAACATAAGGTGTGGGCTTTAAACAGATTTCTGAAACGTTTTAATATTTAGTATTTTAAAAAAAAAAAACAAATAAATAAATAAAAAGGGAAACCACCTACAATAGAAATATTCTTTATTTAAGTAGAACTATGATAAAAAAAAAAAAACATCAAGGGTTGGAAAGACAAGAGCTCAAGAAAGAAAGGGAAAAAAAAAAAAAAAAAAAAAACATGGTTGCATTGAGGGCCAGTATTACCATTAATTATATGTGTTTAAAACTCCATGTGTGGCATATCATACCATTTTAACCTTTTATAACTTTTATAAAACACCCACTGGTTAAAGAAGTTACTGTACTGTTCCTCTTTAGAGAAGGACCAGACGACTGGTTAGAGCAGAAAAGACGCCAACAGTAACAAACAATCACTGTTTCCAGCCATAGTGAGCAGAAAAGCATCTCATCAGGCTCCTGTAGCATCAGCCAAGAACAGGAATCAGAAGCCACCACGGGAACAGCGTCAAGAGACGGGAAGAAACAGTCAAGTTAATTTCAGTGATGCTTTTCAGTTGATTGAAATTGCTAATTGTGGTTATTTGAGATTCTCGACTCAAACCTGTCTTGGCTGTTCAACAAGACGTTTATGGCTGCAGAACTTCTGCTCATTCCATTATTATTTTTTTTTTTCCCCCTCACCATTACAGTATATGTTAACTAGAGATTATGTATGAAATTCCCAAGAGTTTCTAAAATATTTAAACCATCCCATCCAACCAACAACCATGCCATGATTAGAGTCACTCAGATGACACTGATGTTTGATGACCTTCAGGATTTAATGCCTTAAATGATTGGCTCATCGGAAAATTGCATCAGGAATCAGAATACATTGGCTGGTAAGTGTACGCATCAGTTACAGGATATAACACTCTTTTGATGACCATTTATACAAGATTTAAACCGGGGGAGGGGCATTATACTACTTGCCGGTAATCTTTTTTTTTATTTTTTTATTACACAGCTGGATCAGCATTCTCACGAACAGACAATCGCAATTGAAAAGAAAATGCTAATAAATCTGTACTTTGACCTGACATGCTTCTTTCCTTTCTATTATGTAATCTAAAACCTCTCCCTTTTAGGATTATATGAATGAAAAACGCACCCTTTTTATACTTAGGTCACCTTCCTCGGATTGTAATACAGTCATACTATATTAGGGTTCGAGCTTATGCACTGGCAATGTAGTCAATCAGGTTTTTCCCGACTCTCTACTGACACATTAATGCAATGCAGTACACTTAATATTAATGCATCCTATGATTTTATTGTCAGATCTTTGAGTTTAGCTAATGTAACGTTTTTGCAAGATACTATAACACAGTCTATTGCAAAGTAATCATCACACTCACAAACCATACAACTCATGTCTCTGCAGAATTCTGCATTTTTAGAACAAGGTCTAGGTGATGATACTTTTTTTTATTCATGAGGCGTTCTGTTCTACACGTACGTGAAAATGCAAATACCTTTCGACACGCGTATACGTGCTTGCATGCATAGTTCTCATACTTGTGCGAGTCTCTGGTGTACATCTGGAGGCTTAAAAGCAATATCTAGGAGGCAGATTGCCAGAACATCTGTAACATCTGGGCTGTACATCAAAATATCATGTTAAGCCATTTCTCAGACAACGCCTTTGACAAGTTCCGATTCTCTTTAAAGGGTATTATGCAATTTATCAAATTATATTGTGCAAAATTCACTGTCATTTTAAGACTTTTTAAACAGGTCTTTTTATGAACAAAAAAAAAAAATGGAAAAGGAGAACAGGGGGGGGGGGGGGCTTCCGGCTTTTAGTCCTTTAATTTTTTTTGTACTGTCCACAGCTTAAACTAGACAATTAGACCCCTCCTAATGTGACCTCATATAAGAAGACACCCTCCTCCCCTAAGTGGTTGCTCAGCTCTGCTGTTTTTTTAAAGGGGTGTAATTACATAAACATTGAGGAAGGAAAAACACATTAGGAAAGCATGAAACAAGAGTTTAAGGTTCGAAAAAAAAAAAAAAAAGCATTACGCAAGTTATTTCAGCTGGAGAAAAAAAGTAGTACTAATAGTAAAAGGGAACCTTTAAACTCTTTCTGATGTCATAGTTTTTATTTCAATGAGTATGCAAATCGAAATCTCTCTCTTAACATTCAAAAATAATTTGTAATCTAAAAAGCCCAGAGGAATGCCACTTAAAACAGACCTTTCTGGAGGTTTAAGTAACTGCAATACAAAATCGTAGTTTAGTGATGGGGTTTAATAATGGTCTGGGGTAGTACACAAGTATGTGATCTGTATTACTCAGTGATGTTGCACTACATTGCATTAACTGCAGTTGACGTGCACAAGCCATGTACCACATGACCGCAGGATGTGTATAGCAGCTAGCTACAGTACTTGAATTGAACAGCAAGTTCAAATCAAACATTACTGTGTTTTATACCTGAGCACAACTTCTGAGAGCAGGGTGAAGGAAAAGTTGCATCATCAACGTCAGCCTGTATGTAAAGGGAGTAAGGACGTGCATAAGGGAGTAAGGATGTGGTGATGAGGTTATGATCCATTACACTGGGATCCTGAATAAAAATTTAAGATCTGGTTAATAAAAATTATTTTTTTTTTTGAGTCGAAGTCCATATGTCATGTTTGTGTAAGGATTCAGATCTCCAAATATGCAGTTATTGTGAATCTTAAAACAAAAAATGAGCAGTTAAAAATTTCCAAAGCATTTCAATAAAAATGCATTTCCAGTAGCAACGTCAAACATGTGGACAGTTTGAACTGTGATGGTCTTGTGCTGTATATTTCCTTATATTTGTATGGAATAGCAACGACACCATTTAATCAATCTTTATTTGCACGCTGCTGGGCTGTGAATGAATGCGAGTCTGGTTGCTCTGTTATACTGGGCTCTCAGTTCAGGTATTTTACACGACCTTACAATGCATTTATTATTATTATTATTATTATATTTTTTTTATCTTCATGGTGACACTTGACATTACAGCTAAACCACGGTTTCCATGGTTTTAAACTTCCCGCAGGAACAATAAACATATACTGATCTGTCCATTCATCTTTTGAAGGTTCAGTTTTTATAGTCTACTTCCCTTTTTCTTTGAGTGAGCCATGCTGTCGTACTTTCGTTTGTTTCTTCTGTGCACACGGTAAACTATCGCATTGATTCGTTCTGGTGGGTGATGCATACAGCCACACCCACCTCATCTAGCGGGACTAGATTACTGGTATATAATTTATTAAGGTCCAGATAGAACCGTCACTCGGTTTAGTGATGCCTGTATTAGACCTTTACTTCTATGAATAGGATAAGCACCAATTGTTTTGAACAATAAATGCAAAATTAATCTGATCACTCTCATCAAACCAATTTGAAATAATAATAATAAAAAAAAAAAAAAAGCTAATTTCTGCCATTTTATGCAATGACATCACTATGAAAAACCTAGTCGTTTTTTTTAACCTCTGCCTCCTGTGCTACTGTACAAATACCCAGCAGCTATTTCACCCTGTTAATATAAAACCCCTTTGCCAATATTGGTTTGGACATTCCTATTAGTAGTCTCAATGTTTTGATTGGCTAGAAAAATGCACTTCCACAAAGGGACATGGAGGAAAGAGATCATTTACATTTAAAGCTACAAAAATGGCGTGATTGGAATTTTTTTTTAGAGATGTCAGAATGAGCGATACTGTAGCCGGGACATGAAGCCTGATTTAACAGACATTTTGGTGACCTTTTAAGGGTTAACTTGCAAAGGAAGGAAGCAGATTAGATTTATAAAATCATGTGTAGAATATTGATGGGATTCAATGACATTTTTGGGCCCCGAAAATTTCAAGTGCTTATTGTCCGATTTGTCTCAAGCAGCCTGTAAACTTAAAACCAGAAGTGATTCTCTCACAAAGCATGAATAGAGGAAGCAGTGTGCATTTTCTCCAGAAACTGTGGTTTGTATGCTCAATGAATATCAATTTTAGAGAATTAAACACTTAAAAACAGTTTAAAAAGGGCGAGTCTATCCTGAATCGAAAACCGACGCATCAATTCAGCCATTAATTAAATCGATTAAAAAACCTTTTTAATTATAATTAAAATAGTTCATATTTATAAATGTTTCATAGTTTCCATGGTAACAGTTAAAGCAATAAAAATGTCATTTCATTAGTAAACTAAAATCTGAAAAATTGCTGTAGTATAAGAGTAATAAAACTCCTCAGGACACGGCGTTACTGGAAATCAATCAACTTCACCATCACTGCTATAGTAATTTGATTTTCTTCCTAAACCTTGACGACCCATCATGCATCACCCCTTCATAATGAAATATGATCCACTCCAGACCAGGCCGCATAGGGCAGAATATAAGAATCGTGTGTGTGTGTGTGTGTGTGAGAGAAAAAGTTTGTCTAGCCGCCAGAAAAATAAGTGAGACACAAACATTTAAAACACAGAGGTTTCTTTACCCCTCCCTTCATTTAGCATGGACACAGAGCATCAAAATACAGCCAGAAGATAAAGAACAGGAGGACGGAAAATAGATAAAAGCACAGACAAACGACAAAACAAGTCCAAGATCTTTCATCAACGCCTGGTATAATTACAATACAGTGGGGGGGAAAAGAAAAGACACAAAGAACACAAAGGCATCATAAATATGGACGAAACATAAAGCAGGTAGGACAGAAGGGACATGGACCTGAAGATACAGAGAGGAAACGGGAGGATGAAGGAGACACGAGCGCGCGCAGTCAGGATGGAGACAAGCAGGATTTCTTGAAGAAAGCAAGTCCAGAAACTTATCTGCAAACAAACAGGGATGATCAACACCTCGCGACAGGGCGAAACGCTTCCCTTTTGTCTAAATTCATCAAGGAATGCTGTTTAAACAAGCTTCGCCATTTTCCACACAAAACAGCGGGGTTAGGAACTGGGTGAGTGCGCGATCATAATGCAAGACGGTATTACAGGTTACACCACAGCGCTGCTTTCTGATTGGTCAGAAGGGGTTCAGTCACTTTTAAACTAATCGACTCGGACTATAGTTCCTGCTGTAAGGTTGATATTAATGGGACATTTTTTTTTTTTTTTTTTTTAAATAGTTACAAACTCTAATGTGACGCAAGTGTTATTTTTGACTAGCGTAAAGAGTAGAAAGTGTTAAGATTACATTAAAGCTGATCATTTTTTTTAAGCTTTAATCAGTGATATTGATATTATTTCAGGCTGAAGCCCACGTACATGTCTGTCTGTCTGTCTTTGTGGACGACAGAACTGTGTCTAACTTATTCATTAATACAAAGAAATTAAATAATGCAAGTTGAACTTCTTTTATCGTATTCAGACAAATACACACCTCCCTGTTCGTTAGCCGGAGAGTAAATCACAGATGAGAAATCGAAAATGTAGATCGGATGAAGATAAGGTTTTGTCTTAAAACAACAATTAATATCAATTGGTGCAGGTGTTTGTTTACAAGCAGCTTATTTTAAAGTAGATTATTAAATTTGGCACGTAACTGTCCATAACATTCAACATTTTGATTTTACTTATGATGCAGGTTCAACTTTAAAAATCTCTTACTTCTACCCAAGTTTCATTAAATTCCCACATTAAAAACCCACAGTTTGATGCATGCGCAGTATGACGTCAAAACTTCCGGCTTCTAATCCGGCGCATAACGGCTCAGTCACTTCTCCTCAACACCTTTGATTTCAGGCAGATATCTAAGAACTCTAAAAGTTCCATTAAATTCTGGCCAGCCAGTATTGCGTGATGCTGGGACACATTCTGTTTGGACAGAAGAAAATTTCTGAGACTGGTTACGGGTCCTCCGATGTATGAAACGTAAAGAATATATAGATGGTCAGAACTCGTTCTTTCAAATGTACAGAAGAAAAAAAAAAAAAGAAAAAAAAACTCTCCTCTATTTATATAGACATGATGAGGGTTTTGTAAATGTGATGTGACGATGAAGTCTTTATGATTTCTTGATTTAAATTACTTGCTGCATTTCTTCGTCTTTGTCTTACTACCATCCAAATCAGACACTTCCGAACAACCTACTATTAAGAACAAATGTAACTGACGTGTCATTTTATAAACTAAAGCTTAGTGCTGTGGTAGAAGAAAAACAAAACACTCCAGGACATGCTGTTAGTGAGGAAACAACACCATTAGGGTGGTAAAAGCATCACCACATTTTTATATAACTGCATGTTTTATTTCGCACGTTTCTATGATTATCGTTCTTTCCAGGTTTCACACAGTCAAATATAACTCCATGCAGTGCCTTTTTCATCACACACACGCAGGCAGTGCACCAATCGTACCAACATTCCACTTGCGGTGCCAATAATAATTTTTTTTTTTTTTATGCGAAACCTCAAAAACACACTGCGACTCTTTGTCACACAACTAATGCTGAGGCTCAGGCACTTTGGTGGTGCGTAAGCGACGGAAACATCGAGCACGTGCATGTGCGCGCACACAAAATACAGGCCAAGTAATTACATAGAGGTCATGTCGTTGAGGGCGTGATCCAGCTCTTCGCTAATGGCCTTGTACTTGAGTTTCTGAGCATAGAGCTCATCTGTTTGCACGAAAAAAAACAGGAACAGAAAGTTTAGCACCAAGAGTGGTAATAGAGGCAAAATCAGAATAGAAAGAAGAACAAAAACAAAACAAAAAAAAAAAAAGTAAAGAACACAAGTTGAATAGAGAAAATGTGAGCATGAAAATAAAGACTAGGAGCTTCGCAGACGGATTTCTTACCTTCCAAATCATCGATGGTCTTCTCCAGCTTGGCTACGGACCTCTCGGCGAACTCGGCACGAGTCTCGGCCTGGCACGGATGATAAAAGATTACATCGGTGTAACAATCGTTAAACATTAAGCGAGACATTGCATGCATTTCCAAAATCCAGAACGTCAGCTCACCTCTTTCAGCTTATCAGTCAGGATCTTGATCTCCTCCTCATATTTGTCTTCCTTCTGGGAATACTATAGACATACAGGAGGGGAAGAAAAAAAATAATCATGCATTAAAAAAATAATAATAAATAATAATAATAATAAAAGCCACATCTCCTTACTTCAAAATATGAACACTGAAATTCATGTTTATTGATGCACACGGGGTAACGAGCGCCCCTGTTCGAAAACCTGATCCTGATCTCTAAAACAAAAGTCCCTTTGAGGCCGGGAGAATGTGCAGAAGGAAAAAGTGGGTGTGTTTTTTGTTTTTTTCCGCTCCTCTGCCAAAACAGATCAGGACATGTGCACAGGAATGTGGCTGCAACAGCAACGTTGCGGAAGGTACGACGCAAAATGTCAAGCCTGTACAGAACAAACGTCCTAGCTGAGGGAATAATCACAATCGCGCACGCTAAGCATTTACTTGAAATAACAGACATGTCTAGCCTTATCTACAGCAACAATAATACATTTTTCTACTTGTTAATATGCTGACAAGATGAGGTACTTGTGATGTTTTGCCACATACTATAATAATAATAATAATAATAATAATAATAACAACAACGTGGTAGAATATTTACAAAATGTCACAAGAAGCTAATTTTGTGAACATGTTAAAAAGTAAAAAAAAATTTAAATAATAATAGAAGTAATAAGAATTAACACATTTTTCGACTTATTATTAATAATAAAATTTGATACTTTTATGTTCACAAGAGGTTTTTGTGACGTTTGTAGAAATTGTGCCACATAATGATTATTTATACCAATAATAATATATTTATCTACTTTACAATTAATCTCTAAACAGAGCAGTCACCCTTCCCCCCCCCCACCCCACCCCACCCCACCCCCAACTGTGACCTCAGTGTGTTATTATTCCACATACATCGCGGCAATCTGTCAGTGCCTTGTGGCATTCCTCTGCATGTTCCACCGGGTCACATGACCCTTGCGTATTAGCCTTTACGTGGACTGCAATTCGTCCGAACCCTAACAAAGGATTTTGGGTGACCTCATGAGATGCACAGCCCCCTACATTGAGGTCAGTTTATTTTATCCTGAAGCAGTAACGTTACTGATTTCGCTCGGCCTGCTGGACATTCCCATGTTCCTCAATGCAGAAGTGGCATTTTTATAATCCTGCTACTGGAAGTTTCCCCATGAAGAGATTTAACTTGAAAGGCTTGAAAGGAAGTAAATGGAAAAAGACCATCAATGCATCTTGAGCTCAAACTGCACCACATACACACAACTCTGATCTGCACCCACCAGAATTTCTGTTCCCCCATCGGTTTTGCCTCCGAACATAGCCTCGTGCTGAAAACATGACTTCATGACTTCATCTTGTATTTCCTTATTTACTAACTGATCAACAAACCCGTCTATGAAGAGCAAGGTGTATTGTACGACGACAGGGCTTTTCTTTTTTTACAACAAACCTGGCTAATTTGCATTCATTTGCGTTCCAAGAAGAAAGCTGAGCCTCGTCGGGTTACTATGGCAACATGTGCTTTTAGGCAAAATGTATCCAGCTCAGACAACCTTAGACATGAACGTCATGAAAATCTTAGGATAACATTAGGTTTTATTTGAATTTTATACATTTAAGTACTCTTCATACAGGCTTATAAGCTACCCTTTCTTATTGGATGGGCATAAAATATAAAAGCCACCAAGAGGCATGAAAGTCTAATCATGGGTTTTATTCTTCGATAACCACTAGGGTGATAAAAAAAAAAGAAAATCGCTCTGATCCTACAGTGCAAGCTACTTCGTGAGCAACCATGAGTAGGCCGTGCCTGTTGGTTGATAATCCAAAGTAAACGGGGTGTGTGTGTGTGTGTGTGTGTGTGTGTGTGTGTGTGTGTGTGTGTGTGAGAGAGAGAGAGAAAAGGCCACCTGCTCCTACATACTCCAGGAACAGGAAAGATCGTCGAGTCGATTCCATTTTTGGGCATTGCAATTTTCGAGTACTGTATATTCAATAGCACTGGCATGTTACTGTCTCACTGATCTCACAACCAGCTGTATTTATTACACTTAAAATGTATGCACCAAGAACTGAAACCCTCTGCAGCTTTTTATTAATTAATTAATTTTTTATTTAAATGTCATGTCTCATACAAAGCGCTAATCTTTTTTTTTTTTTTTTCCGCTAATCTTCTGCGCGACACTCCAGTTTAGAATGCGGTCCAGAAACTCAAAAGGAGAAGCGGCGATACTCTCGTAAAACACGAGTATTTGCAGACGCTGTGTGATATTTTTAAGGAATTCATCAATTTTAACATTCGTACCTTTTTTTTTTTATTTTTATAAATGATTTAGAAAAACAAACAAAAGTGCACATCAATTCTGAACCAAAGACTGAGAGACTCAATTCAATTAAACGGACAATCAGTCAGTCACTCATCTTCTATATCGCTTTATCCTGTATACAGGGTTTGCGGGAGGTAGCATATCCCAGGAGACTTGGGGCACGAGTACCTGGAGGAAACCCACCAAGCACAGGGAGAACATGCAAACTCCATGCACACGGACCCCCAAAGTGGGAATCGAACCCAGACCGTGGAGGTGCAAAGCGACAGTGCCAACCACTGTGCCGCTTAATTAAATGGACATACCAGCGAAATAATTAAATCGCAGTTTTTTTTTTACTTTTACAATCATCAGAGCGTGAACTGATCACTATATTAAAATCACTCTGAACCTATACTGAAGCAAATATCCTAAACTACCTGTATTGCTCTACACCTCTTTAACTGTGAGGAAGTACGGCAACGTATGACTCAAAAAGCAGAAAACACCACATCCTTTTCAGTTGCATTACTAACTAAAATATGTAAACGCGGTTAGTTTCTGTAACAGTAGAAGCATTGACTACAGATAATTTCCCCCTCATGCTCAGCCTACAAAATAAATGACAGTATTATATGATTCCCTATAAACGCATGGGATTTTAAATCATTCCTTATACATTTAGCTGTTTTTTATTTTTTTTGCCAGGATTTATAAATGATTTTTTTTTTTTATATATATATTTATCATTTTATCTTAATTACTTTCATAACTCTATATTGAGAAGTACAAAATGATGCTCATGTTGCGGTTTCTGTATCTGATCGTCAGGGCTGCTTTCATACCGCATGCCTGTGTGTGTGTGTGTGTGTGTGTGTGTGTGTGTGTGTGTGAGCCTTGATTACAACATAAATCTCCACCTGAATTAGTCGGAGCATGTCGCAGCTCGAGTTCATCAGCGGAACACACGGAGCCTGAAGTCATCTGTAAGTGAGCCCGTTACAAACAAGCTGAGATTAAGAGCTCACTTCATACACCCTCCTTTAGTTTGCAGAAAACGATGTATAGCTAAAACGCATTCACGTGCAGATCTGATGAGCTCCAGTTTGAACCTCCAGGACAGTGAAGCCCTGGATAAACCGATTAGTGACGAAGGATCTGCGCTCGCTTCCCTCCATAAAGCTGAACGTAATGTGACTGGACATGTTTGGCCTTTCAGTGCGGATGATGAAACGCAGTTATAGTACCAGGAAAAGGCCACGTGTGAAGGCATGCAATCACGTTAATGTCCAAACGAGCGGGCAGGAGTTTCCCGACTAGAGAATTAAAAGGGTTCGATTGGACGAGGCAAAGCGAGGAAGGAGGCGACTTCTTCCGAATATAGACGCTATTAATATTACCATTATTGCACAATAGTGTCTTTTGAGTGTGCTTCAACTCGAACACACCTGATTTCACTCACCATGGAGAAAACAACCAGGTTATTTAACCTCAGGAAACCAAGACTCTACTGCAATTTCTCCTCACTGTACCCGATAACCAGGGACGTAAAGTTATGTCCTGAACGTTTTCCCTCAATTGACAGCATGGTGGGAAGAAAACGTCTTGTCCTTATATGAGGACATTTGGGTTTCACGAGGTTAAGAATGAGGACAGGGACAACCTGTAGAACTGGAAAAAGAATTACACTAACTAGCCACATTTACGGCTTTTAAGGTTAGGAATGTAAGCTAGTCCTGCTTCATGTTATGACAGAAAAAAAAAAAAAAGATGCATCTCTGATCCCAGCCTACAACAAGAAATTGGGATATGCGAAGAATAAAGTATTTCACTGTGCAGTAATGTGACGGGGTAAAAAAAAAAAAAAAAAAAAAAGCTGGTCAGTATCGAAATCGCAATTATTTATTTGGAACCAGAGTGGGTGGAAACCATTGTTTCACGGTAAATTTTCTTGAACTTGATGATGATAAAAACTACTCCAAGAGCGAGTTTGTGAATTTAATGATGGACAAAAGCTGACTGATGTAAAGTAAACGGATGCACCTGTTTTATAACACGAAACAAGATTCAGTGCAAAAACCAAATACATGTTTGCGGCACAACATTCTTGTTTCATCATCGTTTAAATCCAGTTAAGTCGTACCTGAAATTCAACTCTGATTCATTTCTCAGTGAGCTACACGTGGCCCGAAAATACTTGTGGAATATTTACATTTAGATGAAATTTACATTTACGCAAATGTAAATATGGAGTTGCTTCCAAGCGGAGTTTTAAATCCAGAGTGATATGTTGGCTAAATAACGTTGTAGGTGTCAGGATCATCACGTATGCATTTGCTACCAGTGACCGCTTAGTCTTCACGTGCCAAAGGTATAAGATTTGGGATTCAGTTTTCATTCTAATATAATTGTGATTGGTTGCAGTGTAGAGGTGACCTGAACATGAGCAAAGCCATGTGATGCCTGTAGAATAAAAGGCTCTTATTTGGCGTACAGAATGTAAAATAAGGCTCGAGAGATATAAAAAAAATAAAATAATAATAACTAAACGCACGCTGATCCGCAAAAGGTTCATGCAGCACACACTGCCTACCTTCTCGGCCTGAGCCTCCAGACTCTTTAGATTGTTGGTGACATTTTTCAGCTCCTCCTCCAGCTCGGCGCATTTACTGAAAGCAGGACGAGTGATTTTGATTTTCGGGAAAAGCAGCACAGACAGAGAGAGAGAGAGAGAGAGAGAGAGAGAGAGAGAGAGGAAAAAAAGGAAGAAAATGCCATGAAGGAAGGAATAAGCACAGAAACAGTATGAATACAAAGTCAGTGAAGAACAAAGCTCAGGAAAAGTGAACAGTAAGGGACAGGTGCACCAACGTGAAGCTTTTTAGGTGAGAAATTTAATAAGAATCCACAGATGCATTTTCATCGTGGGGTGACTGAACAAGCCGTAAACCGTGTGTGTCCAGAGTCTCGGTTGTGTGAGCTGCTCCTGGCGAATGCACGGCGTGCAGGTGGTAATGTGGCACTGACATGTGAGAAGCACTTGTTCATGCTGTGAGGAGCTGGCCATGGTTCCAGTCTTTAAAAAAAAATAAAAATCTAGCGTACACACACACACACACACACACACACACACTCCTGATTGCAAGACCGTTAGCCAAGATAAAGTAGGAGGAAAGTGAAAGAGACAGACTGAAAGCTATGCAAACCAGCACGAGCAGAGATGAAAGATGGCCATGGCTGGAGGAAGAAGCCTTGTTGAAGACTTTTTTTTTTTGTCCCCCCCACAGGTATGCACGTTCGACTCGCTAAACCTACCTCGATAAAAATGGTCACGGAGGCACTACGTCATTTGTTCTGATTTCACCCAAAACACACATGGAAACCCACAATATCAGAGGATCTCCACAAACAAACAAACAAACAAAAAAGGATCAAACAAACAAACAAAAAACACACTGCAATTCTACCTTGTTTTCAGAAGCATGCAGAGACTTCAGTGTTTGGTCCAGCACTCTTAGCTCCTCCTCCAACTGCTTCTTTTTACTGTTAGTTTTATTCAAAGGAGGTCAAACATGCACAAAAACAAAGGGATAAGGGACGAGGGATTGGGGGGGGGGGGGGGGGGGGACCTTT